>PVKS010029790.1:0-25022 GCA_004027875.1 Aplodontia rufa | reverse complement strand
AGTTAAATTCAGATAAGATGTAATGCTTTACAATTTAATACTATTTTTAGAGTTATAACAGGAAGGGGAAGGGAGGGATAAGAGAGGGTAATTGGGGGGGCACTCCTGGGGACAGTTGCAATATCCAGAATATATACACATCTTATACACATTTTATATTGTTTTGTTAAAATCTTGTAAGGTTGCTCAAAAATAAAAAAATTTAAAAAAATAAAATAAAATAAAATAAAATGCAGACAAATTCAAGTCCGGTTATAATCCTGCCATGCTAATCTAAACAAAACAATAAATTTTAGTAAGTCATTATCTACTTCAGAATCAAGATACTATGGGGTTGGGGCTGGAGCCGTAGCTCAGCTATTACAGCACTTGCCTGGCATGTGCAAGGACACAGGTTTAAACCCTAGCACGATGTACACAATGAAGTGTCACAGCAACGAAAGCCACATGAAAACTAAATAAAATTGATTCTCTCCTCTCTCCTACTGTCCCTCTCTGTCTTAAAATAAAAAAAATTTAAAAATAAGATTATGGGGTCAAAGAATACATAAAACATCAAATCAAATGGCTCTACACATATGATTTGAGCAGTATGTGTGTATTGAATACTATGTGAAACACACTGTTCTAATTGATTCATATGCATGAGCTGTTACAGTTCCCATCTGTAGGTGAGGAACCTGAAACAGGGAAACATTCAAAAAATTGTTCTCTATTACATCATCACCACGTGGCACAGCAGACATGCCAGCCCTTGCTGCCTTCTACACCCTGAAGAGGAGAGTCCAGAAAAGACCCAGGAGCCAGTGGCACTGCTTCTGCATGTTTCCACTGCGCAAGAAAATGGAAGTGTTTCGATGGCCTCTATAAAAGTGCGGAGAGTCTGCACAGGTTGCCCACAATTTCCCCACACCTTCCCCTACCCCTGTTCCCAGGTTCAGTGAGATCTGTAACAGCCACCTTGCAAGCCATGGTACTAGGAGACAGCCATCTCTAAGACCAAAATGGAAAAGACAGAAGCTCTGGCATCTACGTGGAGTGCTGTCAGAGAGGATCTGTCCGTCTCCTTGAATCCTTTCCGCTGGTGGCTACTCATCCAGGCTTGTCTGGGACTTTTCTAGTTTTAGCAATAAAAGTGCTAACCAAACCTAAATCTTACAAAATCACCATGACAAAAAGCACCTAAGTTAGCCTCCCTCTTGAGGATGGGATTCAAGGGAAAGTAAACAAATCTTGATAAAGAAATTCCTTTGTGATCCTCTTAACTCATAAGACAGGATATCAAACCTATCCCACACAAATCATCACAAGGGCAACAGCATATATGCTGAGTAAGGAAATGGATTTTCAGGTATTCCCCCTTCAAGTGTCTAAGAAACAACAGTGCTGAAAATCATTCTAATCTTCATCTGCCAAGGGTGTTTTTCCAGTACACAAATGAACAGAGAATCTAATGTTATTATTGGTAACAATGCATCTAAATAAACCCCTCACCATTTCAAGAATGATAAATCAGGGGCTGGAGCAGTGGCTAAGTGGTTACAGCACTTGCCTGGCATGCACAAGTACACAGGTTCAAACCCAGCACCCAAGTACACAACTAAGTATCAGAGCAACCAAAGTCATGTGAAAAACTCAATCAAAATTGATTCTATTTCTCTGTCTCTCTCTCTCACACACTGTCCTTCTCTCTTAAAAAAAAAAAAAGAATGACAAATCAGAAACTATAACAAAAACAGTTTGGTAAAAATACTGCAAAATGTGGCATAAGTAACATTAGGTTGAGTATTTAGAAAATTTAGGATGCAACAACTCTATGAGCATATAAAAAGTCAGCAAATTTACTTTAAATGGGAAAATTTTAGAGTATGTAGATTATATCTCAATAAAGTTATACTCTTTTTTCCTTAAAAAAATCTTAAGATGCAATGAAACTTGGTCTCCAAAAACAAATACTAAAATTAAATGACTAAAAATATTAAAATGTAATGACAATAGGATAAAAAAATGACAAATAATATAAAGGGAAAAAGAAATTTACAAACTGGGTGTTAATCTAATAAAGTTAGAGAACAAATAACTAAAGAATCATAAGAAAAACTAGAGAGTGGAAATAATAATAATAAAAGCCACAATCAATTGATTAGAAAACAAATGCAAGTCTATAAATCTAAGCTTCTGATTATTGATCATTTCTTCTCTGACTATATCACACACAAAAAAGCTAAACACATTTTCACCAAATTTGGATAGAGGCGCTTTAGGGATGGTCACTCTGAAAATGCAGGCCATGTCACATACCATAAATTCATTTGGTATGACACGCCAACAGTCTCAACAGCAGCGGAAATGAGATGCTATGGCAAGCCTGTGTGACTGCCATTTGAGTTAAAATACAGTGGACCCTAAAATAATAATAACAATAACAATGTTCCAAATATACAAGCCCAAATAGAAAATGAGAGACGAATCTCCAAATGGTAGGCAGTGATTTTGCAATTAACTTGTTTCCCAAGTGGGTAATTCCATGTAGCATGCTCCAGAGGATCAGAATTTATTCACTTGTGCCTCAGACATTCAAAGTAACTAGATGAGTAGAAAAACCTTTGTTTCAAAGCTAGAAATCTTACAGATCTGAATTAATTACTACAATTATAGAAAATTATTGTAACACTCATTTTTAAATTAAACTTTATTTAATGTTGGTATTAATGATTCTCATGTGTAGCATTAGGCAATACAGCCAGTTGATAAATAAATCCAAGGCCATTTGAATAGCTAAGAAAAACAGAGTTAACTCTTTCTAAGCTAGTCATTAAAAAAGACCCAAAAATAAGAATTAGAAAGAAATTACAATTAAAAATGTGGGAAGGACTGACATCATTTTTAAAGTGTGAGGCAAAAATATAAAATTTAATCTAATAAATTTGAAAATCTAGAACTTTAACTTCCATCACGATCATCTACAGAGTTCATTCAAATAAGAGTTTCTGACTCTGTAGGACTAGGGTAGCATACCCCTAATTCCTGTTTCTGACAACTTCCCAGGTGAGGTCTGAGCACTGTACTTCAAGAACCACTGATTTAGTTCAAATGGAGCTCTGTCTGGGGAAATATGAATAACTAAATGACTTGAGAAAGAAAAAAATCTAAAAAAAAATTTTTAATTATTGAGACATTACTTTTTTAAATTATTCCTAAAATAGGAACATGATGGCATAGTTTGGGGATGTCCCTGTTGAATTATTTAAAACTACTAAGAAACAGATAATCCCCAAGTCAAGACAATAATTTCTGAGCATTACGAAATAGAGAAAGCATCCAGTTCATTTGGAAGCTAGCAGAAACATGAATGGATAAACTGGGGAAAAGCAAAAAACAATCCATGAGTTGTAGTTCAGCCATCATGTAATCTTATGTGGAGGCCAATTCATAAATTTGATAAAAATAAGGACGTTCTCAGCAGAGTGACTTCTCAGCCCTAACACAGTGGCCACATCATGGTCAGCCAGTACTGTAGTCCAAATTCATGTAGTAATATGGGCATCAAAATCCTAAGAAAAAATATTGGTAAACAACCAACAAAGTATTATCCCAAAATGCAGGTATGCTTGAATAATATAATATCTAACAATATAAATCAAATCCTTTGATTTAATAAAAAAAAACTTTGGAAAAACAACTATTTTACATTCAAAATGCTTTGTAAACTAGAAATAAAAGGGAATGTATTATACATGATTAAGAATGTCAGTCTTGGCAGGCACAATGATACACACCTTTAATCCCATCAGCTCAGGAGGCTGAGGCAGAGGATGGCAAGTTCAAAACCAGCCTCAGCAATTTAGTGAGACCCTAAGCAACTTAGTGAGAACAGTATCTCAAAATAAAAATAAATAAATAAAAGGAGGAGAGGTGCTGAAAATGTAAATCAGTGATTAAGCGCCCCCATTATATAGAAGCTTTCTAGTTTTAAGTAACTTCTCAAGACCTTAAGAATTTCTTAAGACTTTAAATTTGTTCAGAAGATCTTAGGGGCCATTTCCACAAAGAGTGTGGCAATAAGGACACACATGAAGTAGAAAAATGTCTCTCCAAGATCATTCCAGACTGAAGACTCTAGTTTTATGGGTGAGGAACCTCTCACTGGGGTTTTAAATGTTGGGAAGACCTCCTGTTATATGAAGTCAATTTTTTTTCAGCATCTAATATGCTTTGCAAGTAGCCACACAGCACATCTCAAACTGGAAAGACAACACATAGAACATTTCTTTTGAGAGACACTTAAGAAACACTTTGGGGAAATTCTGATGGAGAAACTGACTTTTCTAAATTAACATGGGAGGTGGGAGGTACAGTTTCCTCCAGTGCCTCCCAAAGAGTGATCGCCTTTCTCAGAGCTCACTGTGCCTGCACTGAGATACAGAGGCCTCTGGCAAAGATGCTGGCAGCAACAGTAGCAGAAAAATACCCTGAAGGTTGTGTTTTTAATCTGGCTTCTTAGGGATTCTGTAGATGTTGTCATATTTGAAATCTTTTAGCATTTTCTTGGCATCCAGATGCTGAATAAAATCTTTGCAGACTTCTAAGAAGTTTTGTCTCTATCCTCTGAAAAAGGTTTCCAGGTGTTTTATGACTCACATGATTACTGATATTATTTTTAAATAAATATCATGTATACATCATTTCTTCTTGGTGGAATGTGTCTGCATTATCTACTAATAATTTTCCCAATTAAAAATGAAGATTAAGTTTTAAGACTCGTTGGTCAATAGTCACTTTCAAGCTCTGTTAGGGAAATAATTTTCCTAATTTTTCCCCAATGCATAGAAACATATGAAAATCACTTCCCATATGCTTTGTCTGTCCTCATGACACTTGGCAAGAAATGCTGACAACTCAGCGTGTCTACCCAGGGCGTTCAGCATGCTGTGTGTACTCCTTCATTAATTTACACATATTGCCTCCTTCAATCACCCCTTCTGATAGTCTATTCCCTCTTCTAATTATTCTCAGAGAAAAAAATGCCTGATTATTAACTTTAAGCTTCTTCTTAAGCAAAATCAGAATACAGCAAATCATTTGTAATTCCCTTTGGAATCTAAACAGACTTCCCTATTACATTGTTGACCCTTTTTTGTGCTTTCCTGTTCTAGTCCAGTTGTTTTCTGGGTTCTATTGAAGTGAATTGCCCAACATACAAACTACTTCTCAAAAGAAAGTGGAATGTGCAAAGAAGAATTATTCTTTCTTTTTTTCTTAAGAGTGAAAGGGAGAGAATTAATTTCATTTTTTCATCTGTTTTTTTTTTTTACCTCCACTTATTTGTATATGTGGTGCTGGGGATTGAAACTGGACCCTAGTACATGCTAGGCAAGCCTCTACCACTAAGCTACCTCTCCAACCCCAAAAGTATTCTTTCTTAATGGCTAACATTATAACATGTAATAATGTAATAAATGGTACTACATTCATCTAAACTCTTTAGTTCAGCTTTCAAACATGACTTTCTCCTAAGTATATCTGTTTCTAGAGAAATTTTTCTGTTTATATGTTAAATAAACTTATAATACTTAAAACGTAGAGGGTTTTTTGTATTTCTAATTCAGAAACTTATTTGTTGAACAATCACACAATCTTTTAATGAAATAATAGAATATATATATATATATAGATTCTGAAGTAATTACCCCCAAGAGTGCCCCCCAATTACCCACCTTATCCCTCCCCCTCTTCTTCCCAGAACATCTCTAAAAATGTATTAGGTTATATAACATTACACCTTATCCTAAGGGATTTGGTTTGTTTTGTTTCCAAATATTTATTCAGGAAAAATCAATTGTATTAATCATTCCCAACATCCTAGAATGAGGAAATCAATCATTATTTCTTAGTATCTTAGAATAAAGAAATAATATATCCAAAAGAAAACCATTTACAAGGTATGCAACACTATACTCACAAGCCCAGAAGATACAAATGAAGAAGAGAACGCATCAGCTTCCCCTAAACTGCTTGCCATTTACTTGAAAGGAGGATACTTAGAAGACTCAGGAAACAATGAGACAACATAAGGAAAAAATCAGAAATCATAATTCATGTGGTTGTGCCACAGAATAGGATCATATTGTAAGATAAGACTAATTTCAGTAAAAATTTTCATCTTTATATTCACTAATCAAGGAATACACTAAAGAAGGAGTAGTTTACATTTTGAAACCACTAGAGTGGGACAATTTTTAGGCCTAGGCTGGACTTTCAAGATCTTTCCCTTCTCCAGTCAGTGTACAGTCACAGGGCCAGTGCACTGTACAGCTCCAGAGGGCAGATTTTGCATAGAAAATTACACAAAGGGTACCATTAGAAATCATTCAACCAGGATATTTATTTCTGACTATAGTAATGTCAGAATTCATGCCCCCCATGTTTACTGCTCCTTATCTCTTGTTATCATGAGCAGAATCAACACTTTTTTCAACAAATTCTTATTTTCAATTTTCTCCTTTCCCTTGTTTTTCTTCTCTATTGCCAGTGCACACATCCAGTCACAAATACATTTCATTTTATGCTATATCAGGGATCATGACTTTACACCTGACCCTCTATTTCACTAAGGAATCACATTTTTACATTGTTAAATAAATTTAATCAGTAGATTTTCTAAGATAACCTGCAATTTTGTTCCTTCATTCAACAGAACTTACTCTGTGTGTTCTACATACTCACATGTATTTTTGTACATACTTATGTGGTTGTTTATTGTCTCTCCAAAAACCACCCTTTTGCCCTCCTTCTTTGCTACCAGAATCAGGATTTTGTTCTGGAATCAAGGTAGCTCATCTCTCAGGGAAGGTGGACCTGCTGCTTAGTCTGAAGTAGATGAATGACAAGCTCTGGACAATAAGTTATAAGAGGCAGTATTACGGAGGAAAGGAAGATAGCTTTGAGGAATATTTTCCTCTCTCATTCGATAAAGGCATGGCAGAGTTTTGTGCCTATGCCAACATGCCTGGAGCCTCTGTGGCTACCTTGCCATCATGAAAAGAGACGTGAGAGACACGGAGACACTGACTCAGCACCCAGACATTGTTAAACCACTAGCCTTACATTTTGATATGTAAGAAAAAGGAAATCCTATTATTTAAGTCATGATTAGTAAAAAGTTTCTTAAAGTCTAAAGCATTTCTGAGATAGCTCTTCACTTTGTGAGATTAAATATAACATTTGTTTAAAAAATTTCAGGTTTCTTTGATCATGAGGAAGGATATTTTGGGAGGATGAAGACTTGCTCTGGGGTCCTGATGCTGTGTTACATAAGTAGCTGTCTTTTATGACTTTGCCTAAAGTCATATATGTCATGCTGCATCTGCCTGTTCTCAGCATATTATTTTTTGAGCCTATGTTTTAAACAGACCCGGATAGAGTGAAATCCTCAGAAAAGTGGCAGCTCTTTCCAAACAAGAATAGGAACAATACAACATAACAGACAAGGCAAAGTTTTACAAGCAGTGAGTACTGACCACATACCTGAGACCACCAGAGCTGTGCACAGTGTGGGGAGAACCTTCAGTTATGGTAGATAATAGACAGATGTGAGTGGGGGGAACATGAGTTTAAGGGGATAATTCTATAGACGGCCTACTGTGCCAATACACCGTATGCTTTCTTTAAAAGTCATTTATTATATTGCTATATTGTGTGCATTTAGGAATATGTGATGATAGATCCCATCATTATGTACAACGATAATGCACTAACAAAAAAAATTTAAAAGTCATTTACCCAAGGACACACTGGCTATGCCCTGGAATAAGTCAATAGGATATACTACATTCTTCAGCACACAACCTGTCATCTTCCAGAGAAATGCAGGTCCAAAGTCTCTTCCCTAAAGATAAGAGCACAAGTTACCCTGAAGTGGGGAACTTTTGTGACCTTCACATGGACCAGATTCCAGGACACAGGAAGACAGAGCAATTAGAAGCAAAGCCCACCAATTGTCAAATCTGTATGAACAATTCAAATTAGAAGCCCTCACCATGGCCCAAGGTGAACCAATGTTGTCTTTGGATCTTTAGCTTGTCATTATAATAGTAAAACTTCCCTATCATGGGGTAAGACCATGCACAGTGGGAGTTTGAAAGTCTGGTGTAATCCTGCTGGCGGTTGAAAGTCATGAAGTGGATCTGGGCAAGACTTAGGTGACTTCCCTGGGACCCCTAATGAACTGAAGAACAAGGGGGTGGGTGTTGCCTCTATTCTTTCTGAGAGGATTCACTCTCTTCCTTTTTCCCTTAAGAGTGTCCCTTTTTTCCTTGTCCTTTCCCTTCTAATAAATTCCTGCTTGCTACTGTGTGTGACTCATTTGTAATCCCTCAGTCACAGATCCCTACAGTCACTTCTGGCTCCATAGGTGGATCCTACTCTGAGACAAGTTGTATTTAAACTTGTGCAGTCTCATCTTAATGGAAGCAGTTAATGACCACCAAAGGCATCTTTCCTATGAAAAAAAAAAAACACCTCACCCAGTGCTCATATTCATATCTGTTTTTAAAACAAGGAGAGAACTTACTAAAAATTCACACCTTAGCCAAGTGTTCTGCAGCTTTTATCAGAGTTGCATTCCAGCTTGCTATTATTTTAAACAAAATTTTAAATGTACATAAAATATGCCACAGAAAAGCTGTAAAGCTGCAATAAATCATCCTGAAAGCACAATTAATAAAAATTTGTTTACATGAGCATTATGTCAGTAATTTAGCTGCGGATCTTCTTCTTAGCAGGTCTAATACTACTGAGTGCATGAGTCTACGAAGAAAACTAAAAACTTAACCCTGATACTGAGTCTGCTCAGCATTAAACAGAACAGCAAAATTCACTAGTAGCACAGTAATTACCAGGGAACCAACTACAGTGATATTTATTAACATAAACTGTCTGAATCATGAACCATGAGAACAGTGGATCCCATTGAACTAACACTTGTCTTAGGATAAATTCAGGAAAAAAATGCTATATATGCAGAGCTTATCTTATGTATGCAAAAACATAAAGCCATAATATAAAAGTTTTTTAGAAGTTGAATTCATGATCTGATTTTTCCATTTCTACTGTATGACACTGTGAGAGTCATTCTATCCATCACTTTTAGCTTTCATTTCTCACTATCACCTGTTATTCTGGAGTATTTAATCACAATTTATAATTAGTTATTATATTTTGTGACTCTGTCTTAACAGGATATGAACTACACAACAGTAAGGATCATGCCTTTATCAGTCTCTATTACATGTACTCCCACCACCTAGCACATGGTCTGGTCTATTAGAGCAGCTCAGTACAAATATTTTGAAACAATGACTTAGATCTTATAAATAACACCTAACTCATAAGAATTATATAAGTGGTTTGTTACCAGATATTTTGTAAAGTAATATTGCTATAAATCAGTTATGTTTCAATAAGTCTTCCTGAATTTACAAAATATAAAATGTACTCTTACTAGCTCTGCTCTGTAAAAAGTTACAATGCTACACTAGTAACACTATCAATGAGTCACTTAACCTCTTTATGTCACAGTTGGACATCCTAAAAATAAAACAGACTACCTCACCCTGATATGAGAGTCAAATAAAATAATGTGTATTTGCAGGCAGGCTCAATAATCATCCCTCACATCCTAAACCCCGGAGCTGTGACTTTTGTCATATATGGCAAAAGGATTTTGAGTATGTGATCATACTGGCTTATCCAGGTGGGTTCTATGTAATCACAAAGATGCTTATGGGAGGAGAGATCCAACTCAGGGAAGCCAATGGATAATGGAAGCAAAAACTGTAGAGATGCCCTTCAAGGAGGCAGGAGGCGGGTCGCAGATCAAAGAATGCAGGCAGTCACCGAAGCAGAAGACTAGGAGATGGATTCTCCCTGCAGAGACAGGTTTCACAGGGGAACCAGCCTTCCCACACCTTGAAACCCACTTCAGACTTTGCCCTTCAAAATTATAAAAGAATAAATTTGTGCTGTTTTGAGTCACTGAGTTTGTGATAATAACAGTAATGAGAAACTAATACAGTGTGTCAAGTTGGTTTAGCTGCAAAGCTATATACAAGAATAATGCATTAGGGTTTTATGAGTGAACAGCATGAAGGGATTCCTACATTCAAAGGAGAAGGTACCAGTTACTGAATTATGCAATTTTTGAAAGACTGAATGCTTAGAACTTTGCTGTTGTTAGAACAAATATTAATTCCTACCTCTCTGATATAGACATGTTGGAATTATAATTAGGGCCTCCATGTGCTGTAGTACATGTTTTTCTCAGATTGTCTCATTTAATTCTTGCAGTATCCTGATGTGGCATCATTGTCTCCATTTTATATATAAGAAAACTGTCATTCAGAGGAATCAAGTAACTTGCCCAAGGTGAAACACATGTCTAAGTGGTAGGGCCATGGCTGGAGACCAGGTTTGGGGTAGTAATTTGGCTATGGAATCATGAGGTCTACTGCAGATCAAGCTGAGAGCAATAAGGAAAAATTACTTTGTCCTTCTTCCCGCTTTATCATTGGTTGCCTGGGGACTAACTTCTCTTGTGTTCTATCTCTATAGCACCTATATAGAACAAAATGAAATTGGACTTCTGCCTAGAATTGCAGAGTTTCACTCCAAAGTGTCAAAGACTGCAGATTTCTCTATCCACATTAACTTGCCAGACATTTAATTAGAAGGAAAGCTCTCCCCACTGTTCTACAGTTAAACTTTAAAAGAAGACTAAAACCTTACCAGCATAAGGATTCATTCTGCTTGGACTTTTCTGGGGACTGGCTAACTTGAACAAGCCATGATATATTTTACCCACTTTTTTAGTCTTGCCCCTTTCTAGTGAATGTGCAGAGAGCGTTACCTTATAGCTAGCTCTCTGCTTATTTCCAAGGACTTTTGAAAGCAGACACCTGACCCTTAACCAAGAGGGGGGTGCTACACACTAGGTGATGCTTATAATGTGCTCTTTAAATTTTCAAATAGCCCTGGAAGCACTTTATACCAATCTGTCTACACTGTTAACAGAAAAATTGCAGACGAACAGTGCACAGTCTGTGTGCTTGAAAACAAAGCCACCAGTGAGATATAAAAGATTTCTCAGTAAACTTTTGTTGTGTTTGATATCACTGTAACAAACACCAAGACAATCAATTTATAAATAGAAAAAAGTTATTTTAGTTCATGGTTTAGGAGGTTTCAGTCCATGATCAAGTAGCCCTGTTGCTTTCAGAGTCAGTGATGAGGCAGCACATCACGGAGAAGTGTGCAAAGAGGTAAATTTGCTCACCAGTGTCCTGGAAGCCAGTGAGAGAAAGACTGAAGGTCTGGAGTTCCAATAGCTTCACCCCGCAACACTCACTAAGCCCCACTTCTTACAGGTTCTACCACCTCCCCAAAGCCCCAAACTGGGAACTAAGCCTTTAATACATGGGTCTTTGGGGTACGTTCCAGATCCAGGCCATAACCCTTGGTTCCACGAATCTTTGTGGATTATAATCCAGAAACGAAGAGTGATCGATGCAACTGAGAAAGGTCCTCTAAAGCTTCATCTGGATGTCTCACATCTCCCTAATGTTTGCCTGTGCTTTCTTTCTCTTTTTGCTGTTTTTGTCACCCTTGTTGAAGTTTCATGAAATCAAGCTGTATGAGTCTTTGAGACTTTTCAGTTATACAACCCTACATAATTCCCACAGTATACATTACAGTCCACCCTGGCAAGGCCAAGAGTAGCACAGGTTTTGTTACTTTTAAGAACGTGAAGATGAACAGTATAGTTCAAGTATGCCCAGCATTTGAAACTGCACCCCAGTCCTAAGACTTCAAAGTCTTCTTCCTTTAATCTAGTGGTTCCTTCATTAACATTTAGTGAGCACTTGTTTTGTGAAAACACTGAGCCAAAGGTACCTTGTCCTTCCCCTTTATCTGCAAATTTCTCGTTTACCTCCAGTGTCATTTCATTAAAATTGACTGTATTTGAATCCTACCCCAGAAACAAGTGATCGGTAATCTTTCACCTACTGAATTTTAGTCTATTCAAGAAGTAGCTCTTGTAAATTTAGGGATTTCAAACCTCTCCCTTTGTATTCTGTGTCTTAAATGTGTTGGCTCATAATCTCTAAGTGTTTTTCCTATCTCTTCACTGGAGATGGCACACACCACTAAGCCTAAGATTACCTTAGTAAGAGTGTCATGAAAAAAAAAGCTGCATACAATAACATACACATGCATTTATATAAATAGGTGCTATTAAAAATGCAACATGAATAGTTTTTTCCCTTGGATAAGTGATAATAGTTGACCCTTACAAAAACTTTAAGGTGGGTTATTTATAACTCATTTCCACTCTATAATGTCTCCTTTTATCACAAATTATCTCCAAACTAGTGGTAACTCATAGCTATGCCTCATCCTACTCTTCAACTAAACCTTTCCCTTTTGTTTAAGGTCTAACACTTAAAAAGCCAAGAAAGCTTTGTACCACTATTTCCATGCTTTCAATAATAAAATGAAGTGGTTATATGTTTAGTAGTTCATTTGTTCTCTGCTATTTGAACAAATTTAACCAACTTTTTAGATTTAAAGACTAATTGCTCAAAGGAGTTCATTCTCTATCATGAAACAACATAAATTCAAAACCTGGCCCATGATTATAATACTTTATAATGGAAGCTTCTTTAAACTACATTAATAATAGTTAACTTTGATTGAGTGCTTATTATGTGCCAGGCTTTAGGTTAAATACATGTACATGGATTATCTCATCTAATCCCCCATAACAACTCTATGAGGTAGCCTTTTGCACTCCTCATTTTAAAGATTATAAATTTGAGCTCAAGATTGAGTAAGGAACTTGGCTAATTTCACCCTATCAGCATAATACAGATCTGGGACTCATACTAAGGCAGCTGACCCCAGATGCCACCTGATAACCATTACTGCTTCTTAGTAATATGTCAGAGATTACAACTTCCACCCAACCACATGAGTTTTATCCATTTTATAGTAATATTTACCTCTAGTGCTTGGACAGCTTATGAAAACATGAATTTGTGATTTTTCTTGCACATTTTTCTGTAAGAAAATGGTTCACCCACAAACATTTCATGACAGGTTGGTGTCACTTAGACTAGAACTGCAATTTTTTCTCATATACAAATTGATAATATAAAAGTTATGCTATACGTACTTAAACTGAATCATCACTTAATTCTTTGTTCATATTATTCACTATTTTTGCAGATAATTTTTACTTAAGTGAGCACATGTTTATGTTGCACAAGATCTGATGGCCTACAGAAACCTGAAAGTACTTTGTAAGTTTAACCAACTCAAGATTTTTCACCTTTTAACAGTTATATTGAATAGTAAGTTTAATCTACCAAAAAAATTTTTTTGCATTATGGAACAGAATAATAATAGAGATGCAGTATGAGCCACATGAAGAATCCACAGCACTATGAATGCTCTCAGCAATGAGTTCCTCGAAGAGACCCCACAGAAAAAGGGTTCTGTTCAGTAAAAAGATCCAGCGAGACTCTTCTAAAACCTCAAGTCATATGTAACATGAGAGAGTCAGTATTCAGAAGCCCACCACACAGAAGCCCATGGTGTCCACCAGGTGTCAGCTGGAGAAGCAAATCTTCCCTACAGGGAATCAGACATAGAAAGGAGCCAAGTCATAGACAATCAGGAAACGAGCATTTGTCCTTCTTCCAGAAGAGATGTGTCCTGAAAAAAGAAAAGGAGGAAGTACCCTACAATCAGACCCTCCGCCTCCTACACACACACACATCCTGCACCCTTTACACCTGATTATCACCTAATCCTCCTTCAGGACCCCACTCAGCTCTCTTATCATTCTTTAGAAAACATATTCACACATGTACACAATGCAACAATATAATTTGGCCAATATCACTCCCCAGCACTTCCCCTCCCTTCTCTCCTCCCCCAGTCTGTCTATTTCTCTTAATTATCTCCCCAAAACTATAATCTCTTCAAGAGAACAAGTGTTATATTTTCACTTTTTGTCTCTAGCACCCAATAGAATGTCTAGAATTGACAAGGAAGATGAATAAAAACCATTAAGTAGGTTTAGTTTATGACATATTTTAACCTGATATTTATCATACTCTACATAAAGTCATAGTGACTCCCAGAACTTCTTCTCAAGATTTCTTCTTTTTATTCTAAGTAACTTACCTATCACTCCCATTGCTTCAGTGGTCACATTTATAGCTCTGACTGTGAATAACTTCCAAGTCCATTGCTATTTTTTATCTAACTCCAGACATGAATTTTCTACTGTAACTGAACATTATCACTGGATTCTTATCCCAAAACCACTCTTTACCTTCCCTTCAATTTCTTCTCCTTCTCCTGCTCTAGTTCACTGAATCATCTTTACCTGTACTCTCATGTTAAAGACCTTGGAATTTTCCTTGATACCTCCCCCACCAGCACCAACTTTGTCCAGTAAGATGCCCAATTCTGGCATTATTTTAAATCCTTCATCTCAACTAGTAAAGTCTGAATGCATTGCTCAGTTTCATATGTTGAAATCCTAACCAACAAGATTCTGGTTTAAGAGGTGGGATATTTTGAAAGAAAAATACTTCATAAGGGCAGAGCCTTCACAACTGAGATTAATGTCCTTATAAAAGAGATCTAAACAAAGCTTGTGTGAACATAGCCAGAAGGAGCCACCTGTGAGGAACAGGTCCTCCATCAGAGCCAAAATCTCTCCATGCCTTGATTTTGTCTTTCCCAACAAATGGAACCATTGATACCAAGCTGATATTGGTGCTGGTTCTTGTTTCACTGAGTCAAAGAATGAACACCGCAGAACACTGAGACAAGCATAGCAAGTAATTTTGTTTAGGAAAGTAGAGCAAGCAGTGAGAATAAATAGCCTTAGCTAAGATAGAGAGCAGACCTCTTCAGAGAAGAAAGGAGCCTCAGAGCCAAGGGCCCACCTCCTTACAGGGAGTTTATCCTTTTATCCCATCCAGAGGACACATCCCCCTTTGTCACTTTCCACAGGCCCTTTCTAGGTACAGCTCAAAGAAAGCACATTGCTAGCGGGTTAGGAAAGTGGACGCATGTTCATAAGTTTAACGTCCATGACCTTGGGCCCAGATACTGAACCAGAGTGTGTTTGGCCTTGACTAATCATGGGAAAGCTAGTTCCCAGCCTTGGCTACACACTAAAGGCATAACATAGCCTACCAGAAGTCTCAGCGAGGGAGCCTGACTGTAGCCATCCTTGAATCTCCCTTAAATTAATAAGCACCTTTGTAAGCAGATGTCTGCTTCTGAGCTATCATCAGCAAATTCCCTTCTTATCGACCCTTATCATTTCATCTATTGCCTGGCTTTGTTTCCCTATCTCACTATGAAACTTCTTATATAAACAACTCAGTCTATGGTACTTTGCTATAGTAGCCCAAGCTAAGAAATCAACCACCAGTCATTCAATTTAGACCCTCAGTCCACTGCATAGGCTAGTCTGAAAACTTATTTCCCTTTAATCAAACAACCTTGTGGACACTTTCTAACCGAGTAATTCATCCCTGTTTGTGTATCATTCTAACATTGTGAATATAATGGTGAATTAGACAAAGTCCCAGCTTCCAGGTAGCTAAAGTAAGTATGAAGCTCCTTAGCATCACATACAGGGTCCTTGGTAATCTGACACCAGTCTCGCATCTACTCCTGCCTCTCTGTGTTCCTCAGCTCACACCTTCTGCTCCTTTATCCCTCATACTTTCTACTCATCTTCATCAGCTTGCACACTTATGTAATTTATTCTTCCTTGGAACTTTTTGCCTTTACAGATGCTGTTTCTTCTGCCTGGAATTCTCCCTTCTACCCATTCTGTTTCACCATCTGGTAAGTGTCTCCACAGTCTTAAAGAGATGATTTCAGTGTCATCGCCTCAGGGAAGCTTTCCTGGTAGTTAATCTTTCCTTGTCTATGTTTTCATAGGACTCTGGACCTGCTTCTATTATAGTATTGGTTTCACTGAACTGCAATCGTGACTAAGCATGTGTCTCTTGGCCTGACTGACAGTGGCCTCTTCCAGGAAAAACTTGATTATCTTTATGTCTGCACAGAATTGACACACTGCTTCATAGAAGACAAAATAGTTAATGATGATGAATAAATGAACAAAAAGGTAAAATAAAACATTATTTCCATCTTCCTTATTCCAAACTCAGAAGCAAAAATAAAAGATATAAACATTGGGTCTTTTGATTGTTTAGCTTGTGATTTCTGTCAAATTTTATCTAAGGGTAAAGCATGACTGAATGTCAGCATTTGTTCAATGCTATTTACAAGACTTATTTTATCAATGGAAAGAATAAATAAATGGGTGCTTTTTTGCATAATACTCCATTAAGCAATAAATTGCAGATGGAAGACAAAAACTGTCTTTGGGAATAATAAAGGCCAGTAATATAGTGAAATATGTGCTGGCCTTCCCTATCTATTCTCTGCTCAGCCTACTGGCAGTGCTAGGTGTGGCATGATTCCTGTCTGAGACTCAGATACAATATCTCTAATCTGAACAGGATGAAACCTGGCCCTTTCTACTCTGATAATCAATAACTCTGTAAAATACCATGGAATTGCCAGAAATTCCACCAATTCATAAAAAAAAATATATAAAAGCTACAGTCAGAAGAAACTCTCCAGTAGCATCCTTGACTAAAGCATGCCTACACGGAAGCAAGAAGACCAGAGAAGGAAATTTAAATTATGCTAAAGGATTCTGGCTGAAATCCCAACAAATAGATACAACTCTTCTAAGTATGCACAGGAGAAAAGACAGAATGAGATTATTGATGCTTGAAGACATCTTAAGGAATGTGAATCTCAGAGGACACAACCAAATGACACAGTAAGGCAAAACATTTAATGGCTTGGAGGCAAAGGTTTAAAAAGACCTGCTTGAAACATTTCTTCAATCCCTTTCATTTGACATAATAGATAATTAAAACATATTCTATTAGGAAATCGTTTCCAAGTCTTGCCAATTTTTTTTTCCTTTGTCAACATCTGGCATTTTTTTCTGCACTAATGTATATGAAGGTTGGGGAGAGAATATCAGACAGAGTGTATCCTATCAAGCTAGATAGACATGTCAGTCTCAAGACCCACTTGCACACCTTACCATTTCTGGGTCAAGTGTTCTTCCCTGCAGAGGCACACCAGTTGGTTTGTTTGAGTTTCCCCTCTTCATCTCCCCATCGTCAAGCTATGTTCCCCTGACAGCTGCTCTGTTTTGCCACCCTGTTGGTTTCTAAGCGGCTCTGCCTGTGACTGGCAGAGATCTGAGAAGAGGGAAAATAGACAGAAGATGAAGAAGGCACTAGAGCAGAGCAGAACAGCTGCCAGAGGAAGATGTGTCACTGCAAAGTACACAGAAGCAAACACTAGAAATGGAAAACTTCTAAAGGAGATTTCAGTTTGAAAGAAAATAGGGAACCTGTGGGGGTAGGGGACAGGGGAAGTGGGCACAAATATGCAAGTCCAATCTTTTAACAAGGCAATCCCAACCAATTTAGTCATAAGGGAAATAATTCCTTAAAGCAGCTAGAATAGCAAGACTTTTTCAAGGAAGTTTTTCTGATTTAAAAAAAAAACACTTTTTTATTAAGGAAAGAGGGATAGTGAGAGAATAAGAGAGAAGCAATTTTTTATTTAGTTTTTCATGTGACTTTTGCTGTTCCAATATTTTGTTGTGTACATGGTGCTGGGGTTCGAACCTGTGTACTCCCTCATGTCAGGCAAGTGCTGTACCTGCCAAGCCACCGCTCCAGCCCCAAAACTTTTTAATGTCTTCATTAAAATTAACAAAAATTAAGTCAATAAATTAAATCAGAACAAAAATAGTTTATAAATAATGTGTTTTATAATTGGTTAAAAAAACTTTGAAAAATATTTGGCCTTCTGCTTCTATAGGGGTCTATATGTAAATGAAATTCTTACCTTTGAAGGGTACAATAATTTAGAGTAAAATGAAAATAGCTAACTGAAGAGATGAAGTTACTCATATCAAGTATTTTCAGAGCAGATGAGAAAATCACTTTTTCATTCTATAAGCAAAATTTTAAAATAATAGGGTGAATTCTTTTCAAAAAAATAAATCTCAGTTGTGCAGAATCCAAACAGGAATTCTATGTACTTTTGAGATCTGTCTTGCTGATTTTTTAAAGATCTTTAAAGAGAATGTCTTCTGTAAAACAAATGTCAACCTTCTATAGCATACTTGAGAGAATTTTCAAGCAACCAAAGATAATATGGATATTTTTAGTCATTTCCTCTGGTTTTCTCTAATGTTGCTTGGTTAGAAAATCCAATTTTCTAAGCACATCTAGTATGCAGCATACCTCGATGAGCCAGGGTGTCCATGACACTGCTGACGGACAGTCTTGCTTTCCCTCTTCACTTTAATCATTAGCCTGACATTTGGCTCAGTTCATAGGAACCCTTATTCTTTTATTTCTCAGCTGGCACACCCTAGTACTCAACTAAGTATTGGAATCTTGCCTGGAATTTTCTGCCACTTGCAAACTGTAGTGAGGGCTAGATGCTGCTCTCATGTCCATGGTGTCTGCCATGAAGGAATCATGAAAATCTCCTGCCAAACTTCACACCAACTACAGAATTTCATCCAGCCAAATCCCACTGTGTAAAGCCTCCCACCCAGTGAATTCCCCAACTGTGTTGGCAGTTGGAGCCATGTTGGCCTCTACTTTAATGATTTGTTCTTTAAGAGTCAATTTTGAGACTTATTTGATCTTAATTCTATTCCCATCCCTTCGACTTCTGAATGCTTTCTCCAATATAAGCATATCTCCACCATGAGAGACCTGCACTTTGATTAAAACTTAAATTTATGCTCAAGGGCCATCTTTCTTATGGACCCTTTATTCTAGCTCTCTCTTCTGCAGAGAGGGAATCAGCTCATAAAAACTTGCACAAACACATTCCTATGTGATGCTAGTACAGAAAAGCAGCATTCTGAATTCTGATCCCAATTTTCCTGAGGTAAGTAGGACAGTAAGTTAACTAGGACAATCTCAAAGCCACTTGAGTAGCTACTAAAGCCTCTTCCACGGAGGTGATCCACAGGATAGAAGTTGAGCCAGGTTAGCCGCTGTGGCAAGCCATTTATGCAGCTGGCCCCAGACTGCACCATGAGCCTCTCTTAAAATTGTTGGCTGTTTCTAGCCTCCTCCTGGTATGAGACAGAGGCCAAATCCAAGCATAAGCTAACCTGACACATAAGATACTGGATTTTCCCATTACTTCCTGATTTAGATGAACATGGGGCATGGGATCTGACTTTTCCGAAGTCTGCTCATAGGGCTTTGATGCTGTGGTTCAGACTTTGAATGCCTCCACAAAGGGCCCTATGTCAAGTTGGTCCCCAGGTTGGTGATGTTAGGAGATGCTGTAGACCTTTAAGAGGTGGGGCCTAATGAGAGGTCCTTGGGTAATTAGGGACATACATTCAAAGGCAATTGTGGGACCTCAGTGTATCTCTCTTGCTTGCTCTCTCTTTCTCTCTCTCTCCCTACCCCTCTTCTTTCCTCCCCCCTTTTCTCTCCTCCACTTGGAGAGGTAACCATTTACTCCTATACAAACTCCTGCCACGATGTGCCACCATCCTTCACTCTCACCTGAGACCAAATAAATGGAATCCCTTGCTCAATCTTGGACTTTGAACCTCTTAAACTGTGAGTTAAATAAACATTTTCCCTTTATAACTTATGTATCTCAGGTATTTTGTTGTAATACCACAAAACTAATGCAATTGGCTTGGTCGATGCCCCAGAGGACAAATATTAACCTATGAGGATCAATGTTAAGGAAATGTCAGGTAAATTCCTTTCTGGCCTCCCCTTCAATCTCAGGATTTTTTTTAAGATAAAGACATTCCAGATGACCTTTCCAGAAATGTCCTAAGTAACCAAGCAACTGACTGTGTTGCTTACAGGATGTATCCAGCTGAGTAGCACTCTACCTCATATTTGCTTCTGCTGACTCCCTTTCCTTCACTCTCAGAACATAGCCCCAGTAGAGCATTAGCATGTATATTTAATCTCAGATTCTTTTTTCTGGGAAATTCAAGATAAGACATATATCAAAACTAATCCTAACTTTTGTTCTCTCCTCCAGGGAAGAGCAGACTCATACACAGTTTGGGGAGATTTTCTCATTTTTGTTTTTTAATAGAGAGGGGGAGAAGGGAGAGAGAGAGAGAGAAAGAGAGAAAGAGAATCAATTTTATTTAGTTTTTAATTTGGTTTTCATTGCTCTGACACTTCATCGTGCATGTGGTGCTGGGGTTCAAGGTTTATAATCTTGAAACTTATTTTAAATGTACCCACTTGCCACAGCGCTGTAACCACTAAGCCACTGCTGCAGCCCAAGAGATTTTCTCTTTTTAGCTTTGTGAACAGAATGTTCACTGGCAGGGATTGCAATTCATCATTATCACTGACCACTCTGCTGCCCCTGCCCGCATCAGCCTCTCTCTTTTTTTTTTTCTCTCCTATTTGTTTCCTCCCCATCCTTTTCTCACCTAAGACAAGATGTACCAATCTAAGACACATTCAAGTAAGAGGGAAGGAAAGGAAACATTTTTTTTAAGTTTATCCCATGCACATATCTAAGGAAAGCAAAGAGCTAAATAGATAACAAAATATAATCAAAGTATTTTCACAGACATCTAATAAAGAAACTTAAAATTGTAAACCCTAGGAGTATTCAAATTTAAGTCATTGTTAATAGGCCCATTTGTCTCAATAGCATGTAGAACACAACTTTGAGAAATATGTTTCCAATTCTTTTTATACATGGAATTTACCATAAATTTGACTTTTCAAAACACAATCTGTTCTTGTGAAGAAGATAAGGGCATAGACCATGGCCTTCATGATAAATGTACGTGTGTGTGTGTGTGTGGTGTGTGTGTGTACACATCCAGGTTATTCTTTTTCAAGAAATTTAAACTCTCCTACATATCCCATGTCACCATGGACCTGCAAATCCCATTGAATACAGAGCGAACCAGGTTTCACTCTCCTAAATTCATCATTTGGTAAATGTATCCATTTGGGCCTAAAATAACCACCAAGTAGAAAATTATAGTAGGACTATCAATGCAAGAGAAGCAAGTTGATAAATTAGAAATGGAAGAGAAAAAGAAATAATTGGTATTGAACATTAAAGGGGAATGTAGCTCCTAAACATTTATGCTGTAATCTCCTCTAAACTTTAATTAAACTCTCTCAAGGTTTATAATCTTGAAACTTATTTTAAATGTACCCACTTGCCAAAAAGATTTACTCAAGCTGTCATTTTTCCACTCTCAAGCATTTAAATTAGAAGTGACTGCAATCGGTCAGCCTTTCAAAGCTGACTCTTGGAAGCTTCACCTATAAAAAGAAATAGCCACTTCCTCTGCAGGTGTGAGAGTAAACTGGTGCAACCACTTGTATAACAGATAGATGTATTGGGGAGAGTCAAACAGGAACATGCCCTACAATCCAGTCCTTCCACTCGCAAATGGCAGAGAGAAACTCTTGAGCATGTCAACTGTGGACATCAACAGGGAAAATCACAGCATCATTACTCACGGCAACAAAAAATGTTAGAACCTTAAACCTGTCAACAGTAGTATGGATACATAAATTGCAATACATTAAAACAGTGGGTATTATAATAATGTACAGTGAGCATAACTACAGCCATACATCAAAGTATAAGAATATTAAATTATAATACTGAATGAAAGAAGGAAATCACACTATGCATAAAATTCAAAAAGAATGAAAATAAATGATTTTTACTTTAGTGATAGAAAAACACCCTGGTAAAACAGTAAATAACCACACAGTAATGATTAGCAGGAAATTTAGAATTGACAACTCTAAGAGAAAAGAGAAATGAAAATGATCAGAGTGGGGCACTCACAGGATTTCTAAAGTCAAGCAATATTACTTAACTTGGTGATATATGTGTGGATATTTATTTTATTATCATTAAGCTGTGTGAGTATTCATTTATCTTTTTTTAAAAAAAAAGAGAGAGGGGGACAGAGAGAAAGAGACAAACAACGTTATTTAGTTTTTCATCTGGTTTTGGTTGCTCCAATAATTGATTGTGTACATGGTTCTAGAGTTCAAACCAGGTCCTCACGCATGCCAGGCAAGCGCCATAACCACAGACCCACTGCTTCAGTCCCTCATATACCTTTATATGTATATTCAGAATAAATTTTTCATTTAAAAAAAGAACTGACTTTTTAAATGATAAAGACAGCAATATCTCATTTATAGAAAAAAATCTAATAGCATTATGATTTATTCATGATTCTTATAACCAAATAGTCCATAATTTCAGAATGCTGTCCATTTAACTTGACAATTATATACTGACCAGTATCATTCCATATTAATGGGAGTGGGAATGACAAATACAGATGAACAACAGCTCTGTAATGGGCAGATCTCAGGGTGGTTTCCACCATCCCCACAGGCTGATATCCATGACCTATCCTCTTTCTGAATGTCTAAGCTGTGTCTTCACCCCCTGACACAGATGGAGTTGAAGGGTTCCTGGACTCATGTAACTAACAGGAATAAACTGGAAAGATGAAAACTAACAGTCAGAATGAACATCTTGCATTGAGATAATGGTGCGATTAAAAAAAAAAAAAGTTACTCACAAGGCCTGAGATATGATGAAAGGTTAAGCAGCTAAGCAGAATAAGAATAGTCATTGAAGTATACCAGGTTGTGTGAAAGTTTGTCTTTGAAACACTAAAATAAACAAGAATTGTGGCTGTGGTAGGATAGGGAGGATGACAGTGGGCAAGGATATAACCTCTTTAAGGAATGAGGAGATACAACCTGGAAGTCTGTAGATGACCATAATAGGAGAGATCATGGGCACTGTAGTCCAGTGAGTGAAATGAGAGTAACAGGAGGTTACTACCAACACTAACCTGTGATTTGACTTAACAGCTGCTCTGGCTTCAATCTTTGTCAGAGCCATTTCCAGGAATTGCCTTAAATCCAAACTCAAATTATTTTTAAATTCTCCTTAAATGTTTCCTTTCTCATTAAGCCTAGTTTTAAAGGAAGTTTTCTCATTAAATATTAGAACAACAGAGGCAAAACTACAATCTCCAAAGATGTTGAACAAGGCAATAACAGAATTTCCAACGTATTTTTCAAGTAATCAGATTTCAAAATGCTAGATTATGGACTCATAACATGACACAAAATTAACATGATAGAAAACATGGATTAATATGTGCTAAGTAGAACAGTAAACAACATACCTCAGTCTTAAGTGTCAGTTGCAAGAAAAACAAATGTATTTGCTCTCCACAGAGGAACACTGTATATATAAATTTAAACTGCTTACTTGACACTATAAACGTGAATGTTCACTACAATCTTCACTTGTAAAAATGAAAACAACCTGTTCATTAATAAAGAAAAGGATAAATCATAAAAGATCCATACCACTGAATGTATAGTGATAAGTTAATGGTCAGTGTTAAGAATGAGATGAATTTCTGCTAGTGTTTCTCCTACCATGATCCAAGGATCAACTGCATCAGAATCATCAGGGTGTTGTTAACCAGATTCCTAAACCTCATCCAAGATCTACTGAATTCATTGGAAATATATTTTTAATTAAACCTCAGCTGATTCTTAGCCATAAAAGTTTGAAAATCTCTACTGTATGTTCCATCACGGGAAGCTCTCTTCTGTAAAATATTCAGAAAGAAAAGAAGATTCAAAATTATATGTACAATACAAGCATGTGTTTACAAAAACAAAACTGTATAAATGTGTGTATAAGTGAATATGTACTTATGTATATAAATATTTGTACATTTTTAAGCATATAAATAAATGAAAGCAAATATTATGAAAAAGTATAGACACCAATTCAACAAATGTCAGTTTTGGTTACTACTTAAAACATGCAAAGACTAGCAGCGTTAGAAGAACAAATATAGAATTTATTTTTTACTCAATATAATCTTTTATTATTTAAATGATTTATAATGAGCATACACTATGGTTTGCATAATGTCCCTCAAAGATCTATGCGCTAAAGGCTTGGCATATTATTGGCACTATTGGAAGATGGTAGGACCTTTACAAGGTGCAACCTAGTTGAAGGTTCTCAGGTTACTCCCAGTAACCTTGAAGTGGATTATGGGACCCTGCTTTCTTCCTCTTCCTCTTTACTGGCTGCAAGATGAGCAGTTTAGTTCCACCATGTGCATCCACCATGATGTGCTACATCACAACAGGCCCAAATCATTGGAGCCAAACCATCATGGACAAAAACCTCCAAATCTGTGAGCCAAAATAAAACTTTTTTTATATAAGGTTATCATCTCATATATTTTTATAGTGACAATAGGCTGACTAGCAGCATTGCACATGTATTAATGGTAGTTTTGAAAGAAAAACACTAGGAAGCCTATAGATATAATCACAGACCAATGAGAAATAGAAGATTAGTGTATTACCAAAACAAAACAAATAGAAAAAGCTCCAAATCAAATAATATTATTAATAACATTTTTTAACAAATGCATATTGGAATCCACTGGGCTTCAAAACATACCTGTCATTGATGAGTGGATACAAAAGCTTTGGTACATATATACTATGGAATACTACTCGGCCATTAGAAAGGACGATACTATGTCTTTTGAAATCAAATGGATGGAGATGGATAGAATTATGCTTAGTGAAGTCTCCCAATCTCAGAGACTCAAGGGCTGAATGGTTTCTCTCATCTGTTGATGCTAGCATTTATGGGGAAGCAGTAGGGCTGGAGCTAACCTAACAAAACTGCAAATTGAATGACTTTCAGAGCATTAGGGGGATGGCTCTATAGGATACTTGGAGGTGTAGGGAGGGGGATGG
>PVKS010029789.1:0-25021 GCA_004027875.1 Aplodontia rufa | reverse complement strand
CTGTATCGCTATATACTTCTAATAAATGTGAAAAAAAAGAAATAAACATACACATATAAAAAATAAATAAATAAATAAATAAATGACTGGCAAGTTGTGCATTGTCCACTGTGGGGATGAGTTCTTGGAAGGATCTCTCAGAGCCAGGCCTTCAGAAACAGTTGACTGTATACAATATCACAGGACATGCTCTAATGGCCTCCCCAGCAATGATGAAATCAATACTTTGACAAAAGTGTTTTGACTGGAAACATTCCCACATTCCTCATCCACTGGATGCAAGATGGTAGTGTTGCTGCATTAATGGCTTTTTCATGCTGGCCAAAATCTATGTGGGCTGCAGTGAAGATCAGGGGTCTTATGGGTGACTTTGACTGAAGTACAAGATATACGATACCTTGTACTGCTTTCTCAGAGGAGTATCCCCAGTGGCCAAGAGCTGAGTGGGCCAAGTGTTGTGTGGGTAAGTGCCTCTCATCAGGTAGCAAGTAGATTAAAGGCCCCATGCCTAGTTCTGAAGGGTGGAAGTGTGCAATTACTTTTGGGGACAACGCAGCTAGTCTCTTGGCTGCTTTCCCAACATGGCACCCTGACCAAAGAGTAGTGATAATAGCTCTAGAATGCTTTTGTGCAGCATATTGCCAGTTGTTGGTGATAGACAGCAACTAAGGAACTCATTTAACTGATGCATACATACCACAATGGGCCAAACACCTAGGTATCAGTTGGTCATTCTATACACCAAGTAACCTGCAGGCAGTGGGAATGATAGAATGGTATCACAGCCTTTGAAAACAAGGACTGCATCATGCCACTGGCATTCACACACTAATTGGTTGAACCAAAAGTCTCTGAACTGTTCTTTGTGTCTTGAATGAATGAAGAAGGAGGGGTGGCCCTACCTGAGTAGAAGTCTTGATACATTGTGCTGCTGTGTCCATCCAATTGCAGACTCAGATATGAGATGATGAATTATTGAATTATTGAATTCAAGTTTTGGACAGCAAGACAACATCTTTCTGACTGCTCCTGAAGCTATAAACAAAGGTCAAGAAGCCACCTGGACATGGCCTTGGATAATAATGGCACCCCAGACATGATGGGTTGTATTGGTAGCTCCTTGGGGACAAGGATTGGAAGTAGATATGCATGTGACCCCAGGAGTAACAGGGCACTGGCCCCCAACCTTAAAAGTCAGATATTCTGGGGCTGGAGCGTTGTCTCAGTGGTTACGGCACTTGCCGGCATGCACGAATGTGTGAGTTCAAGCCCCAGCACCACATGCCTAGCAAAGTCTCAGAGCAACAAAGGTCACATGAAAAACCATATAAAAATTATTTCTCTCTCTCTCTTTCTCTCTCTCTCTCACTGTCTCTCTCTCTTTAAAAAAAAAAGAAGAAAGAAAAGAAAAGATCAGGTATTCCATATCTTCTTCTAACGATGTTTTATTGAGAGGTACTCTGGCCAATTATAAGTTCCTCCTTTCTAATGCATACTCAATCAGAGAAGTGCATGGAAACACCTCCAAATGTATGGTACCACTGGCCAGGTTTGCTGTTGCTGCCAGCATCAATGTTGTCTGTGGACTTAAAATCGGCCCATATTTTGCCAAATATTAACAAGAAGAGATTAACAAGGAGTCTTTTTGCCTCTAAGTATGTATGGACCAATAGTCTGGTCAACTTGGCACACATACATGCAATTGCCAATCAGTCTTCATGCTGGATAGGCACCGAAATGCTGCCATGGAGAACTGATCCAGCAACAACCTCTAACTGGATTTGGATGCAAACATGGAAAATGCCTGACCATCAATGGAATCGTACTAAGAGTCATATTTTCAAAGGTGTACAACAGCAGGTGAATCACAATCTGTTATAGGTTTTTTAGTATCAGATGGCTTAGGATGGCTCCCAGCTGAAGCTGTAGAGCTTAACCAAAAGGTGACCAGTGTATAGAAAAGATGGGGTTTAGGAGTATCTGTGGAGTGTATACCATGAGCCTTTTGCATTGTAGTAGTTAATGTCTCTAATACCAGGGAGTCACAAAATGGTAGTTGTGCCTACTTCTTACCCTAGGATGTTTATGGGCATGTGGACAACACAGATGGCCATATTTCCCTACCAGATGGACTGGCTCAAGCACTTGAGGAAGGCTAAACCTCCCAGAAAAGTTTCAAAAAAAAAAAATTATGTGAGCAACCATCCAATTGGGATACCTCCAAGAAACAGTATCCTGTGAGACTCCATGGTGATATTAATCTTTAGCCTTGTTCTCACCACTAGAGCCACCATTGTTGATGAGATGGAAACTACAACACCAGCACTGCACACAGCCAGATCCCTCACTCTACCCATGAGTCCCATGCCCTCTTAAATGAAGAAGTAAACCAAATGAGGAAAGTAGTGTTGCAAAATCAGATGACCCTTGATATACCTACCTCCTCCCAAGGTGCAGTATGTGCCCTTACATGCACCAACGTAATGTATATACAACAAATGACTGTCCTGATGTAAGTCAGGCACTGCAACTAGCCCTTGAAACTCAGCAGGTTGAACATTTTACAGAGAACCATCTACAATAATGGTGGGCTACCCAACTGCCACAGGGAAATGGGTCTTGCTTATCTTGGGGGTAAGGGTCAGTTTGTGTTTTAGTAACTTGCTGTTGTGCCTTGTATTACTATTGTTGATAATGGGTGCAGGGACTGTCCTCTCCACCAAGGGACCTTTGTGGAAGACACCTGTGGCATAAATTGTACAGTGAGGAAGGTATGAAATGTAAGGAAAATGGAATCGATCAGGCTTCCTCACCTAGATGTCCTGGAGACATTGACTAAGATGTCTTATGAAAACCAGAAAAAATGGCACATGCAAATTCTTTTATAACCACATGCTATCATCTCTGGCATGCTGCTGTCTTTGTTGTAATCCTGTATATAAATTGAACACATACTTTCCACTGTGTAGATGGTCCACCCATTTAATAAAGACATGTCAGATCTCCCTACAGTTCTGAGTATCTTCTTTGCCTGCCCGAAACTCAAGTCACCCTGCCTGAGATTGAGCAGTTGCATTACAGGAACTCTACCATTGAACTATATCACCGGCCCTCTTTATTTTTTTTATTTTGAGACAGAGTCTCACTAAATTGCCAAGGCCAGCCTTAACCCTCCTAACTCCGTCTCCCATAAAGCTGGGTTTACTGGCGTGCACCACCACACCCAGCTTCACTGATCCTTAACATGCTCTGGGTTTGAATCTCATGAGTCTTCTTTCTTGCACAAGTTCCATCCTCATCCCACCTCCAGACCTTACATTGTAGATCACAGGCTTGTTTGTATTCTGACTACATGGGTCTCCCCAACTTTGTGCCATTGTACACATAGCACCAGTAAACTGGAATGTTCTCTTCCATTCCACAGACACCTCAGGGATTCAGAGGTGAATGGAAATGTGCACCCCCAGCCCTGACACCCTAGTAGCACCCAGGCTAGTGGACTAGATGTATTGCCCATCACTCTCAAAGGCCACGGAAGGCTCCTGAGCAACTGAATGTCATCCTACCTCTGGAGAAAATATCTTCAAGAAAAGGATTTTTGTTAACAGAGGAACAAAATGCAAAGACATAAAAATACTTAGAAAATATAAAGCACTAACAAGTGTATTTCTTATTGGCCAAAACTTTGCCTTCTACAAAACCCCCAAAGCAGTTCTTGGGGTCACACCAAGTAGATGCCCAGCACCTCACACTATGCCCTGCATTAAAATTTTTATGGGATTAAAAAATAAAAGAGAAAAAATAAAAAAGAAGGAAAGAAGAAAGAAAAAGGGTGGCAAAGGGAAAGGAGACAATTTAAAATAGAGACAGCGATCAGGGAAATGCAAATCAAAACTCCAATGAAATTTCATCTCACTCCAGTTGGAATGGCAATTAACAAAATGCAAATATCAATAAATGCTGGCAAGGATACGGGGCTGGGGGGAAGATATACATTGTTGGTGGGTCTGCAAATTAATACAGTGCACTTCAGAAAGTAGTATGTTCCTCAAAAGACGAGGATTAGATCCACCATATGAACCAGCTATCCCACCCCACTCCTTGGTATTTATCCTAAAGAACTAAAGTCAGTCAGCATACTATAGTGATACAGCCGCACCAATGTTTACAGCAGTACAATTCATAATAGCCAAGTTATAGAACCAGCCTAGGTGTCTGTCAACAGATGAATGGGGAAATAAATGTGATAAATATACACAATGGAGTTTTAGTCATAAATAGGAATGAAATTATGTCTGTTTCTGGTAAATGGATGGAACTGGAGAACATCATGCTAAGTGAAATAAGGTTTTTCTCATTTGTGGAAGCTAAAGAAAGAAAAGGAAAGAAAAAGGGTTCTCACAAAAATAGAAGCGAGATTAGTAAGGTAGAGTAAATGAAGGTAGAGAGAGGAAGGGAGGGAAAAAGGAGGTACTGGATCAAAATAAACCAAACTATGCTAAATGCAAGTTCAAATAATAATAAATCCCACTATTATGCACAATTATAATATACCAATAAAAACATAGAATTAAAAAAACAACTTTTGTGGGCTAACTCCCTCGTGTGTGTGTGTGTTGGGGATTGAACCCTAGGCCTAATGCAGGCTAAGCAAGTAAGTGCTGTAACCGCTGAGCTATACCCCAATCCCAGCTCTTTTCATCCTTAATAGAATAGTCCTACAAAGGAAGCACTGGTATTTCCTCCATTTCATAAGAGAGAGAACTGACATGCAGAAAACTAAAGTAACCCCCCAGGGAAGGTAATGTATCCAAGAAGCACACAATGAGGATGGAGCCCAGGCATCTACCTCCAGGGCCTGTGTACCTGCCCACTGCACAAACTGCCACCAGCAAATGCAGTCCTCAGGAACGTGTGGTAAGGAGGAGGGAGCCACAGACTGCTTCTGCCAGCAAACACACACAGAACACACATTTAAATAGCTTTTGCTACATGCCAAGCCCAGAAATGAGACAAATTCTTCAGTAGAGACCAGTCAGATTTGCACAATGATAGCAGTGCAAGTCAATTAGTGTTCTTTCAAGCCCAGGTGCAGGGCATCACTCCTTGATCTGTGCACACGTAATCTGATTACTGTAGTGCACTCAGCTCCCCTCTGGTTCCATCAGGGCTTGGCAGCCTATAATTCACAACTGAGCAGTTTCCCAGCCCAGGTCAGTCTTCTGAGTGAACACAAAGAAACTCAGCCCCAAGTTATTTTCAACCCTACCTGGCCTAATCATTTATGCTTGTTATGGTTTATTTTTGTTTTTAGTTTTACTCCAAAAATGGCAAAATTATTGCTCTAGTTGGTTTGCAAACAAGAGTTACTTATTAAGTTGAAAAAATAAGTAAATATGTTATAAAATGAATTATAATAGTCTTCTTCTCTCAAAAAAATAATTTGCTGAAAATAGTTTGACTTGTGTTCCATTAATAATGTGTTCAATCACTCTTGCTTTGCAAGTGACTCTATGTAGATGATATTATGGAAGGACCAAATTTTTTTCAAGCAATTAGTTGCATACATTTGCTGACAAGCTAATTTATGTATGAATGCTTTTTAAAAGCAAAGACATTCTGCATATAATTGTATTCCTTTGTAATCCATCTGCTGACAAATTTGTGTGTTTCTCAGTTTATTTGCAAATGCTTTCCCCTATCCTAGTATGATAGGAGTCAAAATAATTTGGGGATGAAATAAATACTAATGAATAATTAAAGGCCAGATCTATGGCTAATGGGAATGTCTCCATAAGGTGTGTTAAATTCCCAATCTTTTAAAAGCTGCTGAGTAGAAAGAGAATAAAAACATGATTAGAATCACTACTCAGGATTTGCTTGTTTGAGAATCATGTCCTGACCCAGGCAAGCTTGCTAAACTAGCCTGAGGACACATGCATTGTACCATACTTCCTTTAATTGATTGGTTTTATTTTACCAAGGATCAAACCCAGGGCCACTCTACCACTAAAAGTATATCTCTAGTTTTTTTTATTTTTTGAGGTAGGGTCTTGCTAAATTGCTAAGACTGACCTGGAACTTGGAATACTCCTGCCTCAGCCTCCCACATTGCTGGGATTACAGGCATGCACCACCACACCCAGCAGTCTCTTTGATTCAGAATTCCACTAAATTCGGGATTGGTAAAGTTGTCCTGAAGCTGCCTGCGAAGAATCTGAAATCACTTAAAAGGCACAAGCTGGAGCTTTCCTTAGTGGGGACTCAGGTCTTTGCCTTAGAAGAGGAAAAGCCACTTCATTTGAGGAGGGCTCCAATAATGACAAAGTTCTGATTTCCAGTGTTTAATATGGCCCTCTTCACTGTCTATTTCCACAAGCCAAAGGCCACCAGGAATACACTCTAACAGAGCTGGGTATGTGACTTGCTGCAGCTTGTGTGAGCATGTACCATCGGGAGCCCAGAGGAGACCTGAGCTTACGCTTAGTCACTTGAAACAAGTGGAGGAACAGAGGTCTGTTGTGGACTGGGAACTGTCTAAAAGCAGGGTCAATGAGTGGATATTTTAGCAATGTTTATCTAAAAAGCAAGAATAATGGATCAAAGTTCAAGTTGTCATGAGAGAAGAGCCAGGGTCTGCCAAGATAACCCAGCCATTCTACAGCTGCCCAGTGCCCTTGTTTGTGTCTGTTCAAGCATGACACAGGAGAAGTCATTCTTGTCTTGATTCATCACATTTCTCAAGTTGTCCCCAAGTATTAATATTCTGTGCAAGTCTGTGCTTCACCAGGAACCTGAGGGCCTAGTTGGCTACCAGCCAACCTCAGCTGTCAGCCTTTGGGACTGCTTTCTGTGGCCTCACAGCAGTCCTGTGAGGGAGGCACAATGTCTAGCACAACACAGACCTGTAACAATGTCAGCCAGATGACAGAAGGACTGGTGGAAGGGAATAAGCAAACGTATCCATAATGGGCTATCTCTGCTTGTGTGGGCAATGAAATTCAGGCTTGGAAAGGAACTGGAGGGGAGAGAGGTCACTAGCATTGGGCTGAGAAGGCAGAGAGGGGAGCCCAGAGAGTGGGAACTTGTTACCAACTCCTCTTTCAACACTCTCAATCAGCATCAGCATTGTACCCACTCTGCAGATGCAGACACTGAAGAGTGACGGACCCAAAAATACCACATAATTATGTAATAAGACATACTCAGACACTTCACTCCATAATTAGATGCACAGCTAGGCACATCATTAACAATCAGAGATGCCAAAATGGCGAGCTGCAGGAAGGCAGCTTCTCCTTTGGCTCCATGATTGGATGAAAAACCTCTAGGACAGCTCCATTGCTGTGAGGTGCATTTTGGGGAAAATTATCACCAGAACACAGTGCTAGTTAGGGGAGATGTTTGGAGGATCAGAGATTTGGGTACAGAAAGTGGAAAACAAGGATTATATTCATCCCAGCTGGGACATGGCAGCTGCAACTGCAACCGCCAATGCTCCCAATAAGCAAGGGAGTGGGAGAGAAGCTGAACCATAACATGTGACTCAATTGGTCATAGAGAAGCAGAATCCTATAAGGAACCATGCATTGTGCTCAACTAGAGACATCCCTACTGCACCTCCAGTGCATAAGGGGAAAATAGTGTCTCTAAGGAGTACTTCGGAGCAGTCTGCCTGGCGAGAGTGAGTCAGCAGTTCAGAGCAGGCTACTCCAAAATAGTGCCAGAAGCCAGCCACAGTTCAGAGGTTGAAAAGGGAAGAGGAGGCATGGGACAGGCCCAGTCCTCACTTAGCTCAGGGAGATTTGGGTTTGTTGAATCAGAGGAGTCTTGCTCAGCCCTGTCCAACCCCACCCTCAGCTGGAAGGCTCATGTATAAGCTAAAGTGGAACAGGAGCACTAAGAGACCTTAATCTGAGCAAAAATTCTGGAGGAACTGGGAGTACAACCAGCAGAGGGAGCATTGAAAGCTTTTCAACCCCCTGTGCTTAAAACCCTTAAGACTCCTGAGTTTCAGATTCCCAGGGAGGCTGTCAAAGACCAGCCCCTCAGGGCATTCCTTAATCTGACCTCTTCACAGAAATCTCCACTCAGAAAGACCAGGAGTCTGAGGACATCCAGTCCTCTACTTGAGATCACAAAATTTCAGACTGAGAGACCCAACTAAAAAACTCAGGCAGACAGTGAATATTGGCTCACAATGAGTAGAGACAAACTCAGTGATCATAGTTTCAAGTTTTCATTTAGAATTTTGTTTTAATTTTTTTTCTTTCTTTCATGTTTTTGACATGTATTTGAATGCTAACTGGAGAAGTTGATTAGTTCATGAACATATAAAAATATTAGCTGGGTTTGTTTTCTTCTTTTGTTTTTCTTGTTTTTTGTTTTATTTTGTCTTTGTCAGGGTTTTTTCAGTTGTCTTTTCTGAGGATTTTTCCCCTTCTTTTCTCTTTTTCACTTTTGTTTCTTCTGTCAATACTTTCTTCATTCCTGATCATTTTCTTCAATGTAAATGTCTATCCTTGTCCTGCCTATGGACAGGGGAGATTTTGTTCAGTTCATTTAATATTTGAATTGTATTGTGCCCACCTGCAAAATTTTCCTGTGCTTGCTTCTACCCTTTCTAATGCTGTCATCCAAATCCTATTAATATCTCTTTCACCCTTCCTCTATTTTGCTACCTCTGTCTCTTCTTCCTTCAGGTTTTTTCCCCCCTCCAGCAAGATTTTCACCTCCTCTACTTTCTGTCTGGTCATGCTTGGATAATACAACTTCCTCTCTTACTTCCTCTTACATTCCCTTCTCTCTAAGGCTTCTAAATGGTTTACACTATTTGACCCCCATCATTAATGCTGTGTAACCATTACTGCTGTGAATGCTGAACTCAAAAACTACTGCATGTTTTGAAGCCTGACACAGTGATAGTTAAATACTATTGTTACCAAAAGTAATGATTAATACTACCATTCATTTCATAGATGGAATTTAGCATTGTGATATAATTGGTACTAAACAACCAATTTAATAGCATTTATTATATGCATTGGTCATTCAAAATGATGATCTCCTATTAGCTCATGAGGATCTGGAAATCTTAGGGGACGCTAATAGTTGACAGGTTAGGGATTGACTTCTGCATTCAACTTTCCTGACAACACCTCAATTCAAGTAAGGAATGGGGCAAAACTCCCAATCCAACAGCAAAGACACAAAGAAAAACAACCAGATAGAGATCTCAAGACAAGAATTTGCTTCAATTTAAGGAGCGATAAAAAGCTTGAGCAGACCCCATTCCAAACCCCTGTGTGCCTGGGACCCCAGACCTGCCACAGCAGGCATGCTAGACACCTCCAAGGACCCCACAACCAGACACTATCCAGCTGTCATGCACAAATGCCAGGTCCAGATATATTAGGCCCACCCCACCACCAAGGGTCCCAGCACAGCATATATGTTGGTCCATTCTGGCCTGTCCCACACCTTCAGGACCCTAGCTCCCAGTGACACACCCATACCACATAGTTTTAATAATGAAGTGGGCTGCCCAGCAACCCCACCAGGTGCCAAGTCCAAGATCTAGAACCTTTATCAAAAATGTGCAACAAAACAATACTTCAAGGAGAAAGAGCTTTCTGGAAGAAAGTGGTCATCAGAGAGGTGGAGTTTGACCCAATTCTTGATGTGTAAGAAAGAACAACCCAGAGACTTGGTTTGCTTCCACACATGGAATCCCTATTCAAAGATCTAGAAGAAGCTTTTCAAAGATGAAGAATCAAATTAGCAAAGGCTTACCTCAGATCTACAACTCCCTTACCAGGGAACTGAGAGTCAAGGAGCAGGATGAAAATCTAGAACAAATTATCAATGATTTGATAACTAAAAGGAACAATGAACTAAAAGAAGATTTAATGAAGGGGTGATGTGAGAAAACTCAAGAGTTGAGAAACTCTACTTTCAAAGAAATAGTCATACTCAAAAAGGAAGTAACAAAGCTAAAATCTCCAGTCAGTGATAACAGAGGAACCATGGAACAATTTAATAATAGACTAACTTCTGTAGAAAATAGAACCTCAGCTATTGAAGAAAGAACTTCTGACAATGAGAACAGGCTGAGCAAGCTTGAGTGCACGGATGACAAAAAAAGAACAATTCACAGAACACAAACAGAATTTTAAAAACGTCTGGGGTGAAAGGAGAAGAAACAATCTAAGATTGATTGGAATACAAGAAGAATTGAAATGCAAACAAATGGTATAAGGAGTATTCTCAATGAAATAATTAAAGAAAAATTTTCCCATATAAAAATAGTCAGATATGCTCATGCAGGAAGCTTACAGGACACCCAATACGCCTAATCAAATGAGAAACTCACCAAGACACATCATATCCAAAATGTACAAATGGAAATCAAGGAAAGAATATTAAAAGCTTCAAGAAAGAAATGCCAAATCGCATTCAGAGGTAAACCACTCAGAATTATGTCTGACTTCTCAGCTCAGTCTCTGGAAGCAGGATCATGGAAGGAGATCTTTCAACAACTGAATTACCACAACATGCAGCCAAGAATATTACACCCAGCAAAACTCACCTTCAAATTTGAGGGAGAAATAAGAACTTTTCATGACAAGATCAAAATTGCAATATTCATGAACAGAAAACCAGCTTTCCAAAGCATCTTCAAAGATAAACTCCACTTTGAAGAACAATCAAGCACTACTCAAATACCACAAAGAGAGGAAATTCAATAAAGGTACATGCTATCAATACCCAACCAAGACAGACAGAACTTACTAATAAAATGCAATAACTATGAACTACAACCACACTTCTATTCTAACACTGAATGTGAATGGCCTCAATGTACCACTCAAAAGACACAGATTAGCAAATTGGATCAAAATGTAAAATCCATAAGTATGCTGCTTTCAAGAGACCCACCTTACAGCCAATGACATTCACAGACTGAGGGTGAAAGGATGAAAAAAAAAAAAAAACTACCATGTGTACGGCCCAAGAAAGCAAGATAGTGTTACAATACTTATATCTGACAAAGTAGATTTCAAACATAAACTAGTCAGAAGAGATAAAGAAGGCCACTACATATTAGTAAAGGGAACCCTAAAACAGGAACATATAACCATAGTAAGTATATACTCTCCAAACAGCAATTCCCCCAACTATGTGAATAAATTACTCCATGACATAAGACCACTTGTGGACACCACCTCAACAGAATAATACTGGGAGACTTCAACATTCCTCCCTCAACAACAGACAGATCATCAAAATAAACAAATTTTAAAAAAACTAAACAAATCTCCAGTCTAAACAACTTCATAAAACAATTGGACTTAACAGACATCTACAGAATATACCACTACAAATCAGAGGAATACTCCTTCTTCTCAGCAACACATGGATCCTTCTCCAAAATAGATCACATTCTTGTTCACAAAGAAAATCTCAGCAAATACTAAAGCGTACACAATATTCCATGTATCCTATCTGATTATGATGGTATGACCTATTAATTAATAGCAAAAACCATTGCACAAAACACACTTATATGTGGAGACCGAATAATACCCTATTAAATGAAGAATGGATTGAAGAAGACATGAGAGGAGAAATCAAGGAATTTTTGAAGAGAATGAGAATGAAGAACAACATATAGAAACCTCTGGGACAGCATGAAAACATTCTTAAGGGAAAAATTTATACCACTGAGTGTCCACATTAAAAATCAGCAGAGATGCCTAACAGATAAGCATATGCTCCACCTCAAATCTCTACAAAAGGAAGAACAGTCTAAACCCAAAGTCATCAGAAGACAGGAAATAATTAAGATCAAAGCTGAAATCAATGAAATTGAGAACAAAAAATCAATAGAAAAAATAGAAGAAAAAAGAGCTGGTACATCGAAAAAATAAATAAAATTGACAGACCCTTAGCTAATTTAACTAAAAGGAGAGAATCAAAGCAAACCAACAAAATAACCAAAGAAATGGGGGTGACCATATTGAAATCAAAAAGATTATCAGAGGGGGTAAATCTAATTTTCATAATATAAATATATTATATGGTTTCGTTGGAAAAATAAAAAAAAGATTATCAAAACATATTTTGAAAAATTATAATATTCTAAATCAGATAATATAGAAGACACAGAAAATTTCTAGACACATACAACATCCTCAAATTGACAGAGTATGGAATTAAAATCCTAAACAGCTCAATAACAGGCATCAAAATTCACATAGCAATTAAAAGTCTTCAAAAGAAGAAAAGCCTAGTACCTGATGGATTCCCTATTGAGTTTTACCACACCTTTGAAGAAGAGATAATACCTCTACTTATTAAGTTATTCCAAGAAATTGAAAAAGGACAACTCTCCCAAACACTTTTTATGAGGCAACCATAACTCTTATACCAAAACGCAACAAAGACACATCCAAAAAAAGCAAACTACAGACCAATGTCCCTCATGAACAATGATGCAAAAATCCTTAATAAATTTCTTGCAAACTGCATTCAAAAACACCTCAAGAAGATAATTCACCATGATCAAGTGGGCTTCATTCCAGTTATGCAAGCCTGGTTCAATGTACGCAAATTGATAAACGTGATTCAACACTTGAACAGCAATAAAGACAAAAACCATATGATCACCTCAATTGATGCAGAAAAGGCCTTCGAAAAAAAATCCAGCACCGATTTATACTCAAAACTCTGGAGAAAATCTGGATCAAAGGAACTTATCTTAATTTTGTAAATGCCATATATGCCAAACCCTCAGCTAGTATAATACTAAATGGAGAAAAGTTGAAAGCATTTCCACTAAACTTCAGAACAAGACAAGGCTGCCCGCAATCACCATTTTTATCTAATATAGACCTCAAAACCCTAACTGGAGCAATCAGACAAGAGGAGGAAATTAACGTCATAAGAATAGAAGGGGAGGAAATCAAACTATCCCTTTTTGCTGATGACATGATCCTATATCTGGAATATCCAAAAAAATTCCACCAGAGAACTCCTTGAGCTAATAAACAGATTTGGCAAAGTATCATTCTACAAGATCAACACTCATTCATCAATCGCTTTCCTAAATCTAACAATAATAGTGCAGAAGAAAAAATCAGGAAATTAGTCCCATTCACAATATTCTCCAAAAGAATAAAATACTTGGGAATTAATCTAACAAGGGAAGTAAAAGACCTCTACAATGAAAATTACTAGACACTGAAGAAAGAAATCAAAGAAGACATCAGAAGATGGAATAATGCTCCATGCTCTTGGTTAGGCACAATTAATATAATTAAAATGGATATTCTTCCAAAAACTCAATAAAGATTCAATGCAATCCCCATCAAGATTCCAATGTCATTCTTTGCAGATATATAAAAAGCAATTCATCAAGCCAAAACATTAAAAAGCAAGAAAGACAAAACAGGTGGTTTTGCAATACCAGATTTAAAATTATACTATAGAGGTGTAGTAACAAAAACAGCCTTATATTGGTATCAAAATAGGAATGAAGACCAATGGAATAGAATAAAAGTCTCTGAGACAAACCCACAAATTTTTAAACATCTGATCTTTGACAAAGGGGGTCAAAATATAACATGGAGGAGAGATAGCAAATTCAAAAAATGGTGCTAGACAAACTGGATGGCCACTTGCAGAAAATTGAAATTAGATCCTTAACTCTCAACCTTGCACATAATTCAAATCTAAGTGGATCAAGGAAGTAGAAATTAAACCAGCTACCATACATCTGCTAGAAGAAAAATTAGGACTAACACTCCAGCATATGGGTGTTAGTAACAACTTCCTCAACAAGGATCCTAAAGTGAAAGAATTACAGTCAAAAATCAATGAATGGGAAGCCATTATAAACTAAAAAAAATTCTGTACAGCAAGGAAATAGCCAAAACAGACAAGAGATAACCTACAGTTGGGAGAAAATTATGGCCTATGATCCCTCTGACAAGAGACTAATATCCAGAATTTACAAAGATCTCAAAAAACTCAATAACAAAAACACAAACAATCCAATCAATTAATGAGCCAGAGAGCTAAATAGAAACTTCTCAACAGAGGAAAATTTCTCAACAGAGGAAATCCAGCAAGCCAATGAATACATGAAAAAGTGTTCTAAATCACCATCAATCAGAGAAATGCAAATCAAAACTACCTTAAGATTTCACCTCACGCCAGTCTAACTGGCAAAGATTAAAGAATACAAACCATAACAAATGCTGGAGGGCTTGTGGGGAGATAGGTACACTAGCACACTGTTGTTGGAATTGTAGATTGGTCCAGTAATGTGGAGTCTCCTCAAAAGATTAGAGTTGGATCTACTATATGACTCAGCTATCCCTCTTCTGGGTGTTTTCCAAGAGGCCTTAGAATCAGCACATTACAGTGTCACAGCAAAATCTGTATTCATAGCAGCTCAATTTACAAGAGCTAAATTATAGAACCAACCTAGATGCTCCTGACTAGATAAAATGGAATAAAATGAATCCAAAAGCTCTGGCATGTACACACACACACACACACACACACACACACACAATGGAGTTTTACTCAGCTATTAAAAACAATGGATAGTGCAGCCATGGAAGATAAAAGGATGGCAATGGAAGAAATCATGCTGAGTAAAGTTATCCAAACCCAGAGAGTTAAGGGCCAAATGTTTTCCCTCATTTGTGGTGTCTAGTGCTAAATACAGGCTTGGGGTAAAGGTAGATGAACTCATGGATTACAGCTATAGGAAAAAAAATCCAATAAGTTCATATTTATGAGATACAGTTGCAAGATATGGCATAAGATATTGGAATAAGCTCTACTGCATGCCTTTACAAAAATGGAAATATATAATCCTATTATCAAATATATCATAGAAGAGCAAGGGATGATAGGAAGGGAGAAAAGGAAATGTTGGAACTGAGATAAACCAAGGTACATTCCAAATATTTTATAAGTATGTCACTGTATATACTATAGTCATGTATATAAAAATGTTCTTCATAGGTATAAGAATTGTATCATTGTATTTTGGAATTTTAGGAAAAATATAACACCCAGAAGAAAGGCAAGGGATCAGGGGATGGGAGGAGGGAGCTAGAGGGATGCAGGGAGTGAGATATTGACCAAATTGTATTGCTGTATTGTGTGCATCCAGGAATATGTGATCACAAACCCCATCATTATGTACAATTATAATGCACTAATAAAAATAAATTTAAAATAGTAAATATTATTCCATGTTTCTTATCAGATCAGAGTGCCATGACCCTAAAAATTAACAGCAAAAATCATAACAAAAACACACATATACATTGACATTGAATAAAATGTCCTATTAAATGAAGAATGGATCCAAGAAGACATGAGAGCAGAAATTAAGGAATTCTTATAGGAGAATGAGAATGAAAACATAACATATCAAAACCTCTGGGACAGCATGAAAACATTTCCAAGGGGAAATTTTATAGCACTGAGTGTCCACATTAAGAATCATGAGAGATGCCTAACAAATAAGCTTATGCTCCAACTCAAATCTCTGTAAAAGGAAGGAATAGTCTAATCCCAAAGCCAGCAGAAGACAAGAAAAAAATCAAGATCAGAGATGAAATTAATGAAATTGAGAACAAAACACAATAAAAAATTGATGAAACTAAGAGATGCTACATCGAAAAATAAATAAAATTGGTAGACCTCTAGGAAATCTCACCAAGGAGGGAAATGAAGCAATATAATAAAATCACCAATGAAAGAGCAGCAATCACGACTGACCCCATGGAAATCCAACAAATTGAAAGAATGTATTTTGAAACATTATACTCCTCTAAATTAGATAATCTGGAAGACATGAAAAATTTCTAGACACATACAACATCACTAAATTAACGCAGGATGATATTGAAATCCTAAACAGCTCAATAACAAGCACTGAAATCCATACAGTAATTAAAAGCCCACCAAAGAAGGAAAGCCCAGGACCTGATGGCTTCTCCACACCTATGAAGAGGAGCTAACACCTGTCCTTATTAAGCTATTCCAAGACATTGATAAGGAGGGAACTCTCCCAAACACTTTTTATGAGGCAATCTTAACTCTGATACCAAAACTCCACAAAAACACACTGAAAAAAGAAAACTACAGAACAATATCCCTCATGAACATCAATGCAAAAATCCATAAGTTTCTAGCAAACTGTTTCAAAAACACATCAAGAAGATAATTCCTCATGATCAAGTGGGCTTCATTCCAGGTATGCAAGCAAATCAATAAATGTAATTCATCACTTAAACAGAAATAAGGACAAAAACCATATGATCATCTCAATTGATGCAGAAAAGGCCTTTGATAAAATTCAGCACCCTTTTATGCTCAAAATTCCAGAGAAGATAAGGATCAAACGAATTTATCTTAACTATGTAAAGGCCATATATGCCAAACCCTCAGCTAGTACAATACTAAACAGAGAACAGCTGAAAGCATTTCCAATAAACTTGGGGAAAAGACAAGGCTTTCCATTCTCACCATTTTTACTCAATATAGCCCTTGAAACCCTAGTGAAAGCAATCAGGCAAGAAAAGGAGATCAAAGGTATTAAATTAGGAAGAGAGGAAGTAAAACTATCCCTTTATACTGGTGACATGATGCTATATCTGGAAGATCTAAAAACTCCACCAAAAATTGCTAGAGCTTAAAAACAGATTTAGCAAAGTGGCAGGCTACAAGATCAACACTCATAAATTAATAGCTTTCCTATACACTAACAATAATAGGGAAGAAGAAGAAATCAGGAAATTGGTCCCATTAACAATATTTTACAAAAGAATAAAATACTTGGGAATTAATCTAACAATGGAAGTAAAAGACCTCTACAATGAAAATTATCAGACTTTGAAAAAGAAATCCAAGAAGGCATGAGAAGATGAAACGATGTTTCATGCTCTTGGTTAGGCACAATTAATATAATTAAAATGGATATTCTGCCAAAAGCTCTATATAGATTCAATGCACTCCCCATCAGGACACCAATGTCATTCTTTACAGATATAGAAAAAGCAATTCTCAAATTCATTTGGAGCAACAAGAAACCCAGAATAGCCAAAACATTACTAAGCAAGACAGATGAAACAGGTAGATTCACAGTCCCAGATCTAAAACTATACCATAGAGCTGTAGTAATAAAAACAGCATGGTACTGGTATCAAAATACGAATGAAGACCAATGGAATAAAATAAAAGGCTCTGAGAAAAACCCACAAATCTTTAAACATCTGATCTTTGACAAAGGGATTCAAAATATAACATGGAGGAGAGACAGCCTATTCAACAAATGGAGCTGGACAAACTGGACAGATATGTGCAGGAAGTTGAAATTAGATCCATATCTCTCACCTTACACAAAAATCAAATCTAAATGGATCAAGGAACTTGAAATTAAACTGGCTATCATACAAGTGCTAGAAGAAAAAGTAGGATCAACAATCTAGCATATGGGAGTTGGCAACAACTTCCTCAACAAGACTACTAAAGTGAAAGAATTAAAGTAAAAAATCTATCAGTAGGATGCCGTTAAACTAAAAAGTTTCTGCACAGCCAAGGAAATAGTCAAAACAATCAAGAGACAACCTACGTAATGGGAGAGAACCATGACCTGTTATTCCTCCTATAGGGGACTAATATCCAAAATTTACAAAGAACTCAAAAACTCAATAACAAAAACACAAACAATCCAAATAATTAATGGACCAAAGAGATAAATTAAAACTTCTCAACAGCTTGCCAATGAATACATGAGAAAGTGTTCTAAATCACTAGTAATCAGAGAAATGCAAATCAAAACTATGTTAAGATTTCACCTCACACCAGTCAGATTGGCAAAAATGAGGAATATAAACAATAACAGATGCTGGAAGGGTTGCAGGGAGATAGGAACACTAGCACACTGTTGGTGGAACTGCAGACTGGTACAGCCACTCTGGAAAGCAATGTGGAGAATATTCAAAAATTTAGGGATGGACCCACCATACAATCCAGCTACCCCTCTTCTGGATATTTTCCCAGAGGGGCTACAATCAGCACATTACAGCAACACAGCAAAATCTATGTTCAAAACCTAGCAGTTCAATTTACAATAGCTAAATTATGGAACCAACCAGATGCCCCTCACTGGATGAATGGATCCAAAAACTGTGGTATATATATATACCATGGAGTTCTACTCAGCAATTAGAACCAACGAAATTGCAGCCTTGGAAGGTAAATGGATGGCAATGGAAGAAATCATGCTGAGCAAAGTTAGCCAAACCTAGTGGCTCAACGGTTGAATGTTTTCACTCATTTGTAGAGGCTGGAACTAAACCCAGTCCTGCGTGAAAGGTAGTCGGTCTCATGTATTAGACCAAACAAAGGTGAAGCAGCATATAATCTAGGGCAATCATAGATATGTAGTGGAAGGGACAGGGAGGGAGCAGGTGAGGGGGATGAGAGTGAGGGATAATAGAGAGTGATCTAGGGGATAATTCTGGTTTAAGAACATATGCATATAATACTGCTACTTTATATGCATTTATGATTATACAATAACTCAATTCTTTAATTAAAAAATTTTAAAAAATAAGAATTAATAATCAGGCTGGAACTGCCTGGCATGTGTAAAGGAAATGTGCATGCAGAATTGCATTTCCAAGGTGCCTTTTGTCTATCACTTATTGATGGAGCAGGAAATTGAGCCTCAGGTCACAAAGCTGTGGTTTCCAGCAAATGGAATGATGGGGAGTATCTTTCTGACTCCAGAGCTTGCCCTCATTCCATCCTCCCCTATTGTCACTGAGAAAGTACAGAGACCCTCCTTGGACAAGCCCAGGAAACAACCATCACCGAAGCCTCTCCATCCATCCATCCCTTTATCTATTTCTCATCTGCAGGAGTTAAAGACACACAGAGGTAAGCCAGAACTTGAATGGCAGAAAGCCAGGGCCTACTGCTGCAGGAGGGGGTAGAGCTCAGTCTGGAGGAAGAGATTTTGAGCAGATGATGCCTGGAGGAGGCCTCTCTGAGGAGAAGCACAGTGAGAGAGGAGCTGTCCTTGAAGAATGAGGAGCAGTTCAATGCATCAAGTAGGATGCAACCTTTCCTGCCCCTGGTTGAGGCTCAGCAAAGACACAGAGTTAGCAATAATTACAACTAACGATCATTCAGGTCCAACTGTGTCCAAAATGCACATGTTCTGTTGTTGTACAACCCAGTTCAGGTAGGTGTATTGGACTCTTCTTTAAGTTGTTCAGGAATAAACTTGGGGTGACTAGGCCTCAATTCTGCCACTCTGCCTCTACTTCCCTTTGTGTCCTGGGGCAGAGCATCTCATTGGATTCTCCACTTCTGAAACGGAGCTTGTCAGAATATGTGCTTTCATACTGTGCCCATGGAGCCCTGTGGCCTTACAAAACCAGCAAAGCTGGGAAGGCTCAGCCACCAGCTTCAACCACCTCCAGTGGACCAAACCCCCATACATTTGGTTCCCTGATAAATTCATATTGGATTGCATTTGGTTCTGCAGCCATCTCTACTGGACCAGACAAGGTGCCTCTGGGATTATCCATCCTGACTCAGGCTCCACAATTCTTCCTGATCCAGCAAACTTTTTCTGGCTCCTTTTCAATCACATCGGGTATTGATGAAATCAGTTTCAGACACAGGCTACCTCTGCCTCCAGCCCTTCTTGATACCTCCTATTGCCTCCATCCCCTCTTTCATCAGTTCTACTCTGCAGGGGAACTTGAGGTGCCCTCCTACAGGGAAATTTCCTTTTTATTGGAAGGACTGAGGACTTTGTGACCCAAATAAATGGACCTCTTGCTGTGGAGTCCAACTCTGAAAAGGAGGCCCTCTGGGCACATAGCTGGTCCCCTAGAGGAAGAGCTCCACCTCTGTCCCAATCTAGTATGGGATAGTCTTTAATCTATAATTAGAAGCACATGTGGACTGGGAATATAGCTTAGTGGTAGAGCAGTTGCCTAGCATGTGTGAAGCCCTCAGTTCAATCCCCAGTACCACAAAAAAGAAGGGAAAGGAAAAGGAGAAAAAGAGAAGCCTGACAGGTCTCTAGGAGACTCAGGAACCAGCAGCCCAGTGAAGTACTTTTCCTGCCCTTTCTTAGACCCACCACCTTGACTTGCCCAGGCCCTGAAGGCTATCATCCATAAAGTTTCATTTAGACTGAAGATGGCATCTGAACACAAATGGTGAGAGTCAGGTGCCAGAATAGGATCCTGGAAAGAGATGAGGGGAATGTCCCTTTGTAGAAACTTCAAATCCTCAAATGTAAAATTTTCTCTGACATCCAAAGAACCTGTTACATTGAGGCTGTCCTCCCCTGTGCCTGCCCAGCAGACTGAACCTCTCAGTTCAACATTGTTGGACACAGACCTAAATGGGGTTTTTCTCCAGTTCTGGTTGGGACTGAGTTTAATATTGCAATTACATTTTCTTATAAACAATTACCGACTTCAGTAAAAGACCAAGGTCAAATTAGAATTCCATTTCCTTTTACTATAAGCTAGTGTTTGGTGGTTTGTTGGTTTGATTTTGGCTTTTGATTTGATTCGGTTTGGGTTTTGAATCACTATGTTGCAACTTTGATCAAGAGTCTGGCAACTGTGAAACAGAGGGGACAGTTTTAACTTTGTTTTCTTTCCAAATGACTAGAAGCATGAATACTGATGGGATAATATTGAGCAAGTGACATGACTGGGAGAGAAAAGGAATTGAGTTTTCCTCAATCTCAGCAGCAAAGTCCTAGTAGGATAAGACCTGAATTTCCCAAATTGCTTGTGTAAATTCATCCCTGATCATGCCCCTGAAGACTTCCCTCTCAACAGGACTAGCTCCAGGAAGGAAGAAACAATGTACCTTGGGTTATTGGGAGATAAGTCAGTTGACATCCAATAACTCCTGGACTACCAGCAATTATGCATTCCACAAGGCCAGCCCTGTCCATCATGTGGCCTGCTCCATCTGCTATGGGAACCTTCCTTACACCTGCAACCTGTCAACTATTCAGGTCAGATGGGACCAGGGCAATGGTGACACTGGCTGTGACAGAGATGGTGTTGCCCGAGGGCTTGATGGTGCAGCGTGGGGGGTGAGGGGTCCATGCCCTGCAGCTCCAGCTTCAGTGGGGAGTCAATGACTGCAGGGCTCTGGGGACAGAGAAAGGAGGGCAGGTCATGTCCCAGATCTGTTCCCTGGTAAGTCTCCCCATAGAGGAAAGATGTAAAGCCTTGTCCCACTGGAAGCTCAGGGATGACAAATACCAAGGCTGGTGTGGCTTCCCAAACCCTCTGTCTCTGCTTCCTGTGCTGTGGCCTTATACGAAGGTCTCCTTCCTTCCTTCTGCTGTGTGCACATGTGTACACACACACAAATGAGTGTTTGTAAAACTGGTGAAATTTAAATAATGTCTGTGACCTATACCAATGTCAATTTCCTGGTTGCATGTTGCACTAAAGTTTCATTCATCATTGAAAATTTATTCATTAACATTGGAGAAGGCTGAGTGAAAGATACACAGAACCCTCCCACATGCTAATTTTTTATTTATTTTTATTTTTGCTTTTTTACAGATCTCTGTGACTCAATTATTTTAAAGTAAAAAGTTCTTTTTAAGTAATACCCTTTTACAGGGACAAATAAGAAAAAAAAATGTTTTATAAAGACTCAAGTAACTGAATTCCTAGGTCAACTGTAGATCCATCATTAAATTATTCCAAACTCTTGGAGTGAGATAATAGCAAACTATAGGCTGAGTATAATGGAATGGGGTGTTCTGGGCAAAATAGGTTATGTTTGAGCAAATGGAACCTCACTTTATGTGGTCATGAACCTCCTAACCTTCTAGGATAAATGTACACCTCTCTTGATGGGAAAGTTAGGGCATGAGCAGAGTGAAACATGGATCTCCCAATCACAAAACTTGATTCACATCTCATTTTCCCTTCCAACACAATATACTCTTAGGGAGATTCTTATATTATGTAAAACCATGGCCTCAAAATTTCATCAATGAGACTTCAGAGGACAAATATGCTTCCTACAGACATCTTCCCAATTCAGTGAGATCTGATCCCACAGATGACAACTTCTCCAGCAACATTACTGAGGCATTAGTACATTTTCATGGCTGAGGACAGAAGTTGTCCTAGAGTTCAAAAAGTTTATTCCAAGGATAGAAATACTTTATCCCCTAGACTTGGCTAATCCCATTCTGATTAAATTTAGATAGAACTCCTCAGAACTCCAAAAATATAATAAAAAGTAAACTGCTCCACAATATTGCTCTGAAACATGTGGTCTCACGTTAAGTAAATGCTATCAACAAAGACTTCTCACACCTGGGTGCTATTATAGTTTGGATATGAGATGTCTCCCTAAAGTTCATGTATGAGACAATACATGAATGTTTAAAGGTGAATGATTAAATTATGAGCGTTTTGATCTAATCCATAGATTTGTGCATGCAATAACTTGAATGGATTAATGGAAGATAGCTGTAAAGAGGTAGGGTGTGACTGGAGGAAGTAGGCCACTAGGCACATGTCCTTGGGGATTATATTACCCCTGGATCCTTGTTTCCTGGCCACCATATCCTGACTGCTTTCTTCTGCTACACCCTGTTCAGCTGTGGTGTTCTGATTCACCTTGGGCCCAGAGCAATGGAGTCATCTAACCCTAGACTGAACCTCTGAAATTGTAAGCCAAAATAAACTTTTCTTCCTCTAAGTTGTTCTTGTCAGGTATATTGGTCAGAGCAAAGCAAAATTGACTAAAACACATGGGGGACTCACTGTTATCCCAGGCACATCAGAGCCATCTTACTCACTTAATATCTTTTTTAAACATCAGTTTGGGTCCCTTTCTTTTCCTGTTAAAAATAGTAATTGTAGAATCCCACTCAGTGTCTACTGTGCCAGGTACTTTCATCCTTAGTATCCTCATTTTGCCATTAAGATTACTAGATTCATGTGATAAAGTGATCTGCCCAAGACTGCATGACCATTAGGTATCAGAGCTGGAATTCAATGCCCCCCCCCAAAAAAAAAACCTGACTCCAAGATGCATGCTTTCCTTATTCCGCCCATGGCCCATGGTGAGTATCATGAAAATAAGAAGAAGAAAAACTAAAGTGTTGTTTTAGGGAGTACAACTTCACATATACATGACCCCAGCAGAAAAGTCTTGGAAGTCAGAGTATAATCCACCAGAGATTGAAATCAAGCAGTGCCCCTGGGGAAGGGGATGGAAGAGGATCAGCACCTTGGAAAATGGGTTCCATTTGGGCAGAAGTAGATCAGTAGATAGGGTCAGTAGGGAAGGTGGGTATTCCATGGTTGTTTTGCTGTGCTGACAATTATTTATATAATATTTCTACATTATTTTATATTTAATAGTAATATACCTAGTATTTAGTTTTGAAGACAAGTGAAATAGATCCCTATGTCTCACTCTGGATATCAAATAGCAGAGCTGCCAGATAAATGTGTCAAATGGCATTGTGATTAGGACAGGCTCTCTTTATTGAAGTTAGGGTGTATGTGATCGTCCACTCATTTATTTATTTACACCTATCTTTTTCCAGACATAATTTAAGGGTCTGGGTACCCACCATGTGCCAGATTTCTCACTGCCATGCCCCGTTCCTGTCAGATGTGTCTTGGTGTCAACATGGTGGGTGCTGAGCACTGCATAATATCCTCATACCCTGACATCTAGGTAACAAGGCCACCACCTAGAGTTCAACAGTCCATCACTGCTATAGTTTGAATGTGTCTCCCAAAATTCATGTGTTGGAAACCTAATCCCCAAATTCATATGTTGATGGATTTAGAGGTAAGCCCTTTGGGGGGTATTTAGGGTTAGATGAGTTCCTGAGGGCAGGGACCCCAGGATGGCATTACTGGTTTTAAATGAAGAGAGATCTGAGCTAGCACTATTCCTCTGCCTTACCTTGTGTTCTTTGCCCCTATTATGGTATAGGAAGAAGGTCTTTGTCATATGCAGAGGAAAGCTGGCACTATGTCCTTATACTTCCCTGCCTCCAGAACCGTAAGCCAAATAAACTTCTATTCTTTATAAATTAACCAGTCTGTGATGTTCAGTTATAGCAACAGAAAATGGACTAAGAGAGTCACATCACACAAAATGGATCAAAAGAGAGGAAACAGGGGCTGGAGCGGTGGCCAGGCGGTTACAGCGCTTGCCTGGCATGTGCAAGTACACTGGTTCAAACCCCAGCACCCACGTACACAACTAAGTGTCAGAGCAACGAAAGCCATGTGAAAAACTCAATAAAAATTGATTCTCATCCTCAACAAAGTACTAGCAAACCGTATTCAAAAAATTATTAAGGAAATAATCCATCATGACCAAGTGGGCTTCATCCCAGGAATGCAGGGCTGGTTCAACATACGCAAAACAATTAACGTAATCCACCACTTAAACAGAATCAAGGACAAAAATCGTATGATCATCTCACTGGATGCAGAAAAGGCCTTTGATAAAATTCAGCACCCTTTATGTTAAAAACTCTAGAAAGGATGGGGTTCAAAGGACCATTTCTGAACTTCGTCAAGGCTATATGTGCTAAACCCTCAGCTAGTATAATACTAAATGGAGAAAAGCTGAAAGCATTTCCACTAAAGTCGGGAACAAGACAAGGATGTCGGCTCTCATCTCTTTTATTCAATATTGTTCTTGAGACCCTAGCTGGAGCAATTAGGCAAGTGAAAGAAATCAAAAGGATAAAAATAGGAAGAGAGGAAGTCAAACTCTCTCTATTTGCTGATGACATGATCCTGTATCTAGAAGATCCAAAAAACTCCATCAATAAACTGCTCGAACTCATAAGTAGATTTAGCAAAGTGGCAGGATACAAGATCAACACACATAAATCAATAGCTTTCCTTTATACCAATAATAACAGGACTGAAGAAGAAGT
>PVKS010029788.1:0-25084 GCA_004027875.1 Aplodontia rufa | reverse complement strand
CACCTACAATTCTAGCGGCTCAGGAAGCTGAGACAGGAGGGTCTCAAGTTTGAGGTCCTAAGCAACTTACCAAAAGCCTGTCTCAAAAAAATAAAAATAAAAAGGGCTGAGGATGTGGCTCAGAGATTAAGTGCTCCCAAGTTCAATCCCCAGTACAAACAAAAAAAGAGAAATATGAGGGTTACACCAGTGGAGGAGGAGTGTACCAGGCTGACCTAAAGAACTAGAACCACTGGAAACATCTTCCCTGTGTATGTGTAGGGATAATAATATGTGTACGCCTTTAAGTGTGCACATATTAGATGTATATGTTCATACATACACACATGTATCTACATTTATATATGAACTACCCTATCTTTCATTCTGGCTTCAAGTTAGAAATTTATCTGTATGTGCTCAAGATAACAAAAAAATTACAAAAATACTATATATGAACTACCCTATCTTTCATTCTGGCTTCAAGTTAGAAATTTATCTGTATGTGCTCAAGATAACAAAAAAATTACAAAAACAAACACAGTCGATGTACACACAATGGGTGTGCGACTCGGCACATGCCCCACCACCCAAGGCAGGGAGCATCTGAATCTCAAAGCTCCCACAGAGGACAGACTGTGTGCTTTAGGCTTATCAAAAAGGGACTTTGGTTAAGAAAACCTGGTAAACATCGCTATAAAGTATTAAGCTTTTGGCTGGCAATAAAAAGAAAGCATCACCAATACCCGGGAGAGAGAAGGAAGTGACTGCTCTTCTGCACCCTGAGATGAAATCCCAAAAGCTGACCCCAAAGGGGTGAGATCAAGCAGGCTGGGGAGTCATGAAGAGGGCACATGCAAGGGAGGGGGTTCCAGCAGCACCCAGGAGGAACGTCCCACATGTCCACCCCACCCACGTGTGGGTCTTGGCAGCGGGGTGCCATGTCTCCCTGCGGGCAGATGTTTGTGGATGCTCAACCCCACACTGATATGTGCAGCCCATACCAAGCAAATTCACAACAGACGGTGCAGAGCAGCCCTGGACGAGAGCGAAAGGTGAGAAGTCTGAGGAAACCAGGGACCCCTGGGCAAGGGTGCATGGGACCTGCCACTGTTTAATGGCTAGGTGGATAAAGACAGCACTGTGGATAAGTAGAGACTTTTGTAGAACATTCTATGACTGAAGTTCTCTAAGTCTATTGCTTTTAATTTCAAAATGCAAAGAATAAGGTCAGTTAAAATTGTCACTCACTCCTAAAAGGAACTGAAACTAGCTCTGGCATACAGCGAGAAATGTGGGCTCCTTCCCTTCCTCAGTCAGAGGCAGAGACACTGTGGGCATTTTTTAGATTCTTCCAGAGATGTTCTAAGCATTTACAAGCATGTTAACTCGGCAGGTTGGGGGACCCATTCACCACCCCACCTCAGATACATGTCTGAGATTCGCTTGGCCCCTTTGCTATTGAGCATTTTGCGAATTTACATGTTTCCTTCATCTAAACCCCATGCTTGCTTCCAGAATTCAACTTAATTCACCCTCTCCTACCCCTTGAACCCTGGCCAATTACTAACCAGAAGTGACTGTCCGGCCCTCCCATTCTAGCATTTTTATACTACTTTGCATAGAAGTAAAACCCCAAAAAAAAACCTAGCTTCAAATACCTATAATATGTTCATGTCCTATTTTCCCTAGTGGAATAAAAGCCCATTGAGGGTGAGACTTTGACTCCTCCTCTGGATTTGCCTCATGGTCCCTACCATTGAGACTGGCACCAAAAAGGCCAGAAAAAAAAAATTACTTGTTGAATGAGAAATGTGAAATTCATAGGTATTGCGAGTTGAATTGTACTCCACCTTTGACCTCCCAAAATATGAACTCCTAACTACAGGAACTTCAGGAAAGAAGCTAGCTGGAATCAAGGTTGTTTGTCACAGATGTAACTGGGTAAGAGGAGGTAGTACTAGCCAGTCACAGTGGCATATACCAGTAATTCCAGCGGCTCAGGAGGCTGACACAAGAGGATCACAAATTCAAAGCCAGCCTCAGCAACTTAGCAAGACCCTGTCTCAAAAATAAAAATAAAAAAGGGCTGGGAATTTGGCTCCATAGTGAAACACCCTAGGTTCAATCCCAATACCAAAAAAAAAACCAGGAAGTTATGCTGCAATGGGGTGGACCATTCTCCTTATAAAAAGAGATGCTGAAACAGGAACTCTCAGAATACCATTAGTAATGATGTCAGAAACTGGAGGGATGTGCCTGTACGCGAAGGACCTCCAAGGATCCTGGCAGCACAGATACTGAGAGGAAGGTGAGTCTGCTCGGACACTGTTCTCTAACACCAGCCAAATGTCCCACAATTCAACTCCGATACTAACCAACCAGAGTTAGCACAGACCCAACAACTTCAGGACAAAGTGCTTCCCAAGAAGACCTCCACTTCAGATCCTAACCACGAGTTCTGGGTATACCAACCTACCTATAATTAAACTCAGTTACAAATTCAAGGCTTCCCCCTCAGATTCAATAACTCATTAGGACTGACTTCCAGAACACACTGAAAGCACATTTACAGTTACCCAGATATGAAGTTCATAATATATATGGACTTATATGCTATGACTACATACATAGGATGTTATATATGGGATGTAACTATGTCCAGGAAATAACTATATAAACATCCAAATAAAAGAGCTACGTGGGGCAAAGTCCAGGGTGCAGAGCTTCCACACCTCTCGTCATGAAATCCGGGTGCATTACCCTCACAGCACATCCATCTGCTTACCAGCCAGGAGGTTCCACAGCGCTTCAGGATACAGGGCGTTTTTTTAAAAAAAAAATTAAAAGAGAGGGACAGTGAGACAGACAGAAAGAGAATCAATTTTATTTGGTTTTTCACATGGCTTTCATTGCTCCGACACTTCATGGTGTACGTGGTGCTGGGGTTTGAACTCGTGTCCTCACGCATGCAAGGCAAGCGCCATAACCCCCAAGCCACCGCTCCAGCCTCAGTATGTAGGGTTTTATGTGGGGTTTCAACACATAAGAATGATTGGTTGAATCCTTGGCCGCAGAACTGAACCCTATCTCCAGTTCACCTCTCCCCTTCCCTCTGCTCTCAAGTGGCTTGGGCTAGCCCAAAAATTCTTACCCTTTAATCACAGGGTTGGCCTTTCTGGTGATCAGCCCGTCTCCTGAAGCTATCTAAGGCTGCCCACCAGCAGTCACCTCATTCGCATAAGGTAGACACCCTGATCACTCAGGAAACTCCAAAGATCGCGGAGGCTCTGTACCAGGGACTCAGAACAATGACAAGAGATAGGCCCTTTATGTATCACCGCATGTACAGGTTCTCCCCTGGAGCCTCCAGAAAGCGAGTTCCTGCTGACAGCTTGATTCAGGACTTGTGGCATCCGGGATGTAAGAAAATGAATTTCTGCCCCCCCAGTTTGTGATGGTTTGTCAGGGAAGCCCATGAATACTAACTCAGTGAGCAGAGCAAGGATTTCCCTTATGGTGAAGACTGGAAGTTAAACTGGCAACAGCTTTTCCCATCCTACCAACAGCCATGGGCACATTCCTCAGCCCTCCCGTCATCTCAGTGCCCTCCCTGATACAATTCCAACAGCCTACTGATGATTCCTAACTCCATCTTCTCTTAGACCTTTCTTCTAAGCTCCACAACCTTACACCAGCTGCCCTCTGCACGTCCCCCCTTGTATGTCTAACAGCTCCTTCTCAGTGGCTGGCAGGACCATCCACCATTTGCCCAGGCCCAGACCTCAGCAGCAGCTTTAACTCCTGTGTTCTCTGAAGATCCCCCAAGGCCCTGATTTAATGTCTTAATTTCTGGAACTTCTACACATCCTTTTGTCATGGCCACAAATATAATCCAGATGCTTATCTCAGTAGGATTTCCTAACATTGATGAATTTTGCATTACTACAATAAAATGCCTGAGACAGGCTACTTAAGAAAAGAAGGTTTATTTAGATCACAATTTGGGGGTTCAAGTCTGGAAATTCCCATTGCTTTGAGTACATCATGGGGGGAACACATTCAGAGTGAGTGTTCCCATCCTGAACCACCGACCTGAGAGAAAAAAGGATGGGCATAATCCCATAATCCTCTTCAAGAATATGCCCCCCAAAACCTAAGGACTTCCCATAACATCATCTCTTAAAGGTCTACAGCACCTCCTAATACCATTACCCTGGGCCCTTTACACATGGATCTTTGGGGTGCACTCATCTTAATTGAGCTCCTAATTAACAGCATCATATCCTAACGAGTCTCTCTCATACCAGTCTTGCTCCCCTCCATTTGGTTCTCCGTTTAGCATCCAGAACAATCCCTCTAAAGCTCATGTCTGACTTCATTATACCTGTTCAAAAGAATAACAGCAGGGCTGGAGCGGTGGCTCGGAGGTTACGGTGCTTGCCTGGCATGCACGAGTACACGATTTCAAACCCCAGCACCCACGTACATAACTTCAGTGTCAGAGCAACGAAAGCCATGTGAAAAACTCAATAAAAATTGATTCTCTCTTTCATTGTCCTCTCTTTAAAAAAAAAAAAAAAAAAGACAGCAACACCACACTCTTTTTGAGGATTTATTCTTTTCCTAGGAGCTATTTTAAGTACTCTGCATATATTAATTCATTAAAATATCATAAAGATAGCAATTATTATTGTCCCCATTTTTCTGACAAGAAAATTGAGACTTATAAAACCTAAATGACTAATCCAAGGTTTAACAACGAGTAAATGATAGAGCCAAATTATGAACCTATGGGAATGTGACATCAGAATCTATGTTCATGACCTAAGCTACAGGGAGCAGTCAAAGCCCACTTAGTAATTTATCATCGATGCTTGGACAAAATCCAAATCTGCTTAGTCAAGTTGTTTAAGTTAGGTGACCACACAAGTAGCCCAGGTTTTTGCATCCTGGCCCCAGTATTATTAATTCTGTGATTGCTCAGAAATGCCATGGTTTGGATAATAAATAAAATGGTCATCCTACGTAGAAGCTTTACTCCTCTCCCAAAGATACTCCAAACAGAGAGAACTCACTGTCAAGTAAGGAAAGAGGCACACTCCACATATCCTGGCAATCACTCAAGCCATTCCTACTTTCTTTGGCCTGCTAACAACTTCTTCCCTTCAGGTCTCACTCTCAGGACTTCCCCCAACCCTCACTGCAGCCAAATTCGCTAATGGTCTCATCTTTGGAAGAAGATGTGTTCATGGGGGAGATCAACTTTACTATAATCATGTAATTGCTTTTCTCCCACCCTTATATTTCTAGAAGACCTGGCCACACAGTAGGTGTTAGTGGGCATGACAACAGATTTCCCTTCTGGAATAAAGGCCTTGTCTCCAACTTATCCTAGACCCTACCTTAGGCTATTGCCCTTTGACAATGCCTCAGTTGAGAAAGTCATACCATGTCCCAGGATATTAGCCAACTTTTCATTGTTGTAACCAAAATATCTAAGAACAACTTGGGGAAGAAAAAGTTTATTTTGTCTCATGGTTTCAAAGGTTCAGTCCATGGTCAGCCAACTTCATTGCTCTGGGCCTAACATGAAGCAGAACCTCATAGAAGGGTGTGGCAGAAGAAAGCTTCTCAGCTCATGGCAGCTGGGAAGTAGACAGAAAGAGCACCCAAGGGGCCAGGGATAAGATACAGCCCCCCAATGCCTCCAGTGACCTACTTTCTCCAGTCAGACCCCAGTCTAGTGACCACCCAGCAGTTCATCCAAAATTATGAATCCTTCACATAGATTAATCCACTGATGAGGTGACACCCCATCACCACCTAAAAACTCCACCTCTGAACCTTGCTACACTGGAGATCAAGTGTTCAAAATATGAGTTTTTCAAGGAACATTCCAGATCCAAGCCATAACACAGGGGAAGCTGAATTGCAATAACTAACCAGTGCAAAGGTATAAAGGCTCACTCAGCTCTTTCAACTAGGGACAATGCTGAGGTCACCCAGCTCCAGAGGCTGACATAGAACAAGCTGAAGGCGTTCCTGGGAAATGCATCACAGCTGAACTCCCTCTGCCCAGGTCTGCTTCCTTTCTCCGCCTTCCGTGTGTGCTGATGCTACGAGCACTCTGCTTTGCAGGGACCCAACCTATGACATCTGTTTAATGAATGGCATCTTTACTCACACGCTGTCCACATCCCTCTTCACACGCGAGACTGCAGTGGCACAGGTATGGCTCAAGAATGGAGACTCATGCTTCGGAATTAAAGACAAACGACGAGACAAACTATCCTAACGCCATGTTTGCTAGTATAGAAAACTCTTGGAAATCATGAGGCATGATTACAAGTCTATGGCTACAGAGCTAGCATGAGAAACCTCAGTGTAAAGGGTGGTTTTTATTTAATCCATCTTTGAGAGTAGCACACACCACCTCATCTCCACACTCTGGATGGGGATCTGTGCCTGCTATTTGCAAAACAGTATTGACAACGCAGGAGTAAATCTTGATCCCTACCAGCATGCACAGCTTCCAGCCCGGTGAGGAAAACAGAACCAACAGCAACTAGAAATCAAGGTAGGATGAAAGACAATACGAGAACAGAGTCCTGTGGAATCACAAAGGAAGAGCAATCCTGGGGAGACCAGAAGGGAGACGTCTGAGCTGGACTCTGAAAACAAATCCGACAGTTCTTGAGTCCCTTCCGATTCTATATTCCAGATACTGTGCTGCAGATGTATAGACTACTACAAAAGATAGATGTATGTAGAACTTCAGCCATAAAACAACGCACCAAGTGTCATACATCAGCTGAACCAGTGCTTTGGAATACAAAACAATGGTTCTGATAAACGGAAAGGGCAAGAGCTTGATCAAAGGTGATCATACTGAATGCCACAGCAGCAACATTTAGACTTCGCTGGCTAACATTCCCCATGATGCAGTAATACTAACTAGTTTGAAGAAGGCACATGTGAAAAATGACTCAACACGTCGGGTAAACGTGGAGTTCTACTCAGCAATTAGAAACAATGATGTTGCAGCCTTTGAAGGTAAATGGATGGCGATGGAAGAAATCATGCTGAGTGAAGTCAGCAAAACCCAGAGAACCAAGGGTCGAATGTCTTCACTCATCTGCGGAGGCTGGAGCTAGACCCTGGCCATTGAGAAAGGAGGTCTATTATCATGTGTTAAATCCGGATAAGGTGTAATGTCATACAACCTAAGGCATTTGCAGAGATGTTTTGGGATGGGGAGGGGAGGGACAAGGGTGGGTAATTGGGGTGGGGACGCACTTGGGAGTAAATCTAATTTTCAGAATTTATATACATATGATATTTTGTTAAAAACTTGTGTGATTGTTCAACAAGTTTCTCAACTTAAAAAAAAAGTCAGGTAAAAACCAAGCTACAGAGGACAGTGTTAGCTGTTTACCAGAATGCTCTCTTCTTAGCTTCTTTTAACAGAACTCTGATTTCAGCCACAGTCTCCCAACTTAGGGAAATTACCCAGCCCCAAATCCAGAAGGGTTCTTGATGAATCTAAGCCATTCATCATAATCCTACCTTCCCAGCCGGTGGTGAACTCAAAGACCCAAGCTAGAGCCAGATTGGCCCACCACACCCTTTCCCTTCAGCACAAGCTAAGGGCCAAGGGCAAAGGTGAAATAAATTTGGCCAAGACTAGAGGGAAGGATTCTCATCCTGCAACCGGCACCATCTGGGATGCTCCTTTCTCCCTTGTATCTTCCTTAGCTTACAAACAGACGCAAATCGCCTTAGTTGCTGTAATCAGCTGTATTTTGACCTTCAAAACAGCCTGAAAATGGGGCTGGAGCGGTGGCTCAGCGGTTTCAGCGCTTGCCTGGCAAGCACAAGGACCAGGATTCAAACCCCAGCACCACGTACACAACTAAGTGTTGGAGCAACGGAGGCCATGTGAAAAACTAAAGTTGTTTCCTCTCTCTCTCACTGTCCCTCTTTCAAAAAAAAAAAAAAAAAAAAAAGCTAATCTTTAAAAAACAAAAAAAGAAAGACACCAATCAATGAGGGTCACCAAGGAAAAAACAGACAGAAAGATAGCAGGTGCCCTAAGTCACAAAGTACAGGGTTTACCTTCTTTTAAATGCCTTGTGATCTGAAATAAGTTTCCTTGCTATCTGAACATGACAATATGCACATGGGTTGAAACACCACATGGTACCCCATAAACATGTCCAATTTCATGTCAGTTAAAAGTTATAAAAGGAAGTTCACTTATTGTTTAAGCCACTCTAAATGATGACATCTGTTACTAATAACTAAAAGCCTGCTAAGAGGTACAAATGATCACCAGTTTACTGCAGAACTTGAGTCTTAAATACAAATATGACCTGTCAATTTCTAAGATAAATTTATAGTGTACAGCATTTCCCACAGTCCTACGATTTCTTTTCCCACGGAACAAAACGTGATAAAGAAGAAAAATGACATTCTTCAATCCATGGACTCAAAAAATGCGGTCTGGCCTGCACTGCAGCAAGACAGAAGAGGTTCAAGGCAGGAGGTTCAACTACGGGGGTCACCGCAAGAGCCAAGGCTAGAGACGAAGCCTGTAACTAAGATGAAGACCTAGATAAAATGTCCCTGGGGGGCAGATTCTTAGTAACTTACTGGAAATGTAGGGGAAAATGCCCAAGGACAGAAAGCAACTGGGAAGCCCCCCCTTTGTCTGTCCTTTTGCCCTATAGCAGGGCACATGGTGGTCACTCCCAGGCTGCACTGTCCAGCTCTTCCTCTGGCTTTGCGAGCTGCCCTCACCCTTCACCACACTCCTTTTATGCTTAAACAAGCCAGAATCTATTTCTGCTGCTGCAACCAGAGAAGCCTCACTGATCACGTGAGAACACTAGTCCTCCGCTTCATGCCACACAGGCCATATTCCAGAATGTTAGGTTTTTAACGTTGGCAACAACGGAGCACTAGAATAGGAAGACTATAGATAATGTATTAGATATTTCAATAAAAAAGCCAGAAGAACAGATTGTGAAATATATTCACTACAGGAAAAAAAATGACAAATGTTTGAGGACACAGATGCATATCCTGATTTGAGCATTTCACACAATGTACACGTGTCCAACACCGCGTGGTACCCCACGAATGTGTTCAATATTATGCATCAACTAAAACAAGAAATAAATGCTTGAGATGAAAATGCTAATTATCCTGACTTGATTATTGTACATTGTATAGTGTAACCAAATTATCATACTGTACCATTATGTGCCATTGTTTAAAGAGAGAAGCAGGGCTGGAGCGGCGGCTCAGTGGTTACAGCGCTTGCCTGGTATGCGCGAGTATGCGGGTTCGAACCCCAGCACCATGTACACAACAATGTCTCGGAGCAATGAAAGTCATATGAAAAAAATAAAATGTTTTAAAAAAAGCAAAAAGGAAAAGGCGAAATCGTCTATAAACCTTCAAAACCAAAGAAAATTAGCAAAGAAAATTCTAAAAGGCTATTAGAATACCATTCCCAAAAGCAGACTATCCCATAAAATGAGATTTGACATCATGTCCTTTCCAAAGCACCGAAGATAAGAGGTTTCCCAAGTTTGAAACCAAGACTCAAGAGAACTTTAAACATATTTGTATTTAGATTTGTTAGGGCCCCAGAGTTAAGATATTACAAGAAATTCTGACTACAGTTGTCCACTTTGAGTCTGGGGAGCCTTTTTCTATTTTAATAGAATAGATGTTTATTTTAAAGAACTTTAAAGAACTTGGAAGTTCAAGTACAAACAAAGCAAATCACTCAGAATCCTACCCAGAGATAAACACCACAGGCTTAATTTCCAGTGTTTCCTGACTCCCTCCCAGGCTTCTCTATACAGTTTCAATACTGAGCAATCTCAACTCTATGCACTTCTTTATCCTATCTCCTTATCTAAAAGATTTTTCTACACCCCTAAATTTTTAAGGTTAAGAAAACAGTAAAAGTCACAATTGTGTAAATGTACCAGAGTTTACTTGCTAATTCCATTAACATCAGATGTTAGATTTTTCCTACTTTTTTCTCTTGTATCAGCCTTAAAGAAGAGCATCAGTGCTATCACAGCCAAGAGATCCGGAAGCCAACCCTAGGTATTTTCCTCAACTGCACAACCATCAGTCACAGCTCACCTGCTCTGGCACTGGTGTAGAAAATGAGGGAAACGGGAGAATCTATTCATGGCATGGTGTTGAGGACTAGACAGGTAAGACAGTTGTCGGAGAGATAGAATGGCTAGGTAGTCAGGACAAAGCACCCTGTCTAAGACCTAGCTGGTAGACGGTGATTGACAGGGCATGCTCAGGGCCTTCATATGCAAATGACCATGAGGCCCACCGGTGGGAGCAACTCCTTTGTCCCTGAGGCGGGAAAACTAAGAAGTGGGGGTGCACACAGATGTGAACTTGGAAAGAATTGCTATCTGTTTTGCATAGATTTTAACCAATGACTTTGGTACTAAGTTTCAATGTATGCTTTGCATAGGTTTCAACCAATGATGTAGATGCATTTCTCAATGCCTGCTTTGCATCAATGTTAATTATGTTCATACCCCAAATCAATATAACCCCTGGCCTAACCTCCACCAGATGGTGTCCTGCTTCCAGGTGCCCCTCCGCCCTGCGGAGTCTCTTGCTCTCCTTCCTTAAATAAATCCTACTACTTTTACTCCTCCTTCCGTGGTTGTTCATGGATTTTATTCTTCATATTCATGAGCCAAGAATCCAGAAGATTGGTGCTGAATTCCCGGGGTGAATTTCCACCACACCAAGAGCTGCAACACCCAGCTTTCAGCTGGAGAGCTGCTAACACTATTTCGGCTGCAGACACCTGCAGCCAGCCCGAATTCCCAGTTTTAGGTGGGAATAGGTGCAAACACTAGAAACGGGCTATTTTGGCTGCTGGAATCTGTAGTGGCCCAGACTCCATTCGCCAGTGGGAGCAGAGAATCCAGCCTCATCTCAAAAACCCCAGAATCACAGGGACGCCTGGAGAGAACTACACAACTTTTGTCGTGGGAAGCACTAAACAGCACTCATGAAAACGAAGTGGGTGCACACACGTCGTCTGTGGAGGCAGGAGCATGTGAAAGATTTGAGCTGAAAGTTGTGCTTGTTCTTCGAAGGTGTGTTTTCAGGTCCCTGTTTGGCTAATGCACTGAGGAGGCATCTAAAGGGGCTTTAGAAACTGCCTTCTATCGACAAAGGGGGAGGACCTTCAAAGGGCATTTTCTTACCCTTTTTGCTGAAACTGCATTGAGGAAACAAAGTGAATATTCTTTTGGCAGAAATTTTATCTTCTGCTCTTTGTGGTTGAGACTACATACAAGATACTCCATTATCTTAAATGAATGTGACATTTTTGTTTTTATTCAAGTCCGGAGCAGTTAATTAGCATCTCTAAAACCACCTAAAGTAACCTGAAAGGCCCAGAGGCTGCAGAGAAAACAATGTTTGGGAAAGAAGAGCAGGGGCAACACTGGCCTGCCCTTGACCTACTTAGAATACAGTTCAAGTGTGGGTCTGCCTCTTTCAGCCTCCTTTTCCCCATCTGCAAAATAGAGCTGTAAATAGCAACCAATTCACACAGACATTGAAACGATTAAATTAAAACAATGCGCTTTGCCAGGTGAGGTGACGGTGGCACAGGCCTGGCATCCCAGCTTCTTAGAAGGCTGAGGCAGGAGGATCACCAAGTTCAAGGAAAGCTTGGACAACTTAGTGAGACCTTGTGCTAACGTTAAAATTTTCATTAAAGGGGTGGGGACAGCTCAGTTCCCCTGGGTTTAATACTGCAAACTAATAATGCCTATAAAGCACATAGGCAGGTTCCTCTAACAGGTGAGAAACATGTGGCTTTTGTGGCTCTTTCACATCTAAGGCAGGACTGCCTTTCCCCCTGCTCCATTAGGATTGAGTGTGGACAGCTGATTCTCCTTGGTCAATGAAATGTCAGAAGGGGCAGATGTCACTTCTAGAAGAAACAGAAGCAAGAGATTCGCCACATCCTCTCGTTTCCTGCCTTTATCATTACAAAGCCCATGGAGCCTGGAGGGGCTGCCCCTGAGCCACTGAGATTTGGGGAGGAGAAGCAGCTTCTTAACTCAGACTAACCAGAGTGAAACTGAGATAGAAAAGGGTAGTGTTTGAGTCGGTGTAGAGGAAACTTTTCTCCTCTTTCCTTTGATATTCTTTTGGTGCCTAGGGCATACCCTGCGCCTATGACCTAGGTGCAGGGGCAGGGAAACAATGATCAACTGAAGGGAAAGCCACATATATAAAGGGACGAACTCAACCCCACTCTTGGCTCCCTCCCCACCTGAGGGAAGTCTGCCCTGTTATCTCTCTTCTTAAATAAACTGTTTGCTCCACTTGCCTCGGTGCCCCTCGGTTTTCATTCAACTCCGAGAGGACACGAACCTGACATCCACATCACCAGCATCAAAATACCTATCAGCCACCACAGGCATCAAATGAGTGAGGTCCAGTCAGGCTCTTGGTCAACCAAAGAAAAACTGGGTTTGATTTGGGAAAAGATGACAAATGGATATTAATTATAAATGGCAATTTTCAGATACTCAGAAATATAAATAAGGCCAAAGTAAATGCTTCATATCAAAGAGACTTTCAGCACAGCAAAGGATAGTGGTGATAACTAAAATGTATTCAGTGATTATAACCAGGGGTGACAGTAAGGACATCATATACTTATGAACTTGTTTAACAATAAAGTAGGCATCATTTCAGTATGGTAGGAAGAGATTTGCTGTTCTCTTCATGATTCTCACCACGAAGAGAAAGGCATTTTAAAATGTATACCAGGGGTTGGGGATTTAGCTCAGTGGCAGAGCCCTTCCCTAGCATGCGCAAGGCCCTAAGTTCAGTCCTCAGCCCTGAAGAAAAAAAATACACACACACACACACACACACACACACACACACATATATATATATATATATAACAAAAAATAATTTTGACATGGTGAGACAGTGAATAGTAGGAAGAAAAATTGGTTCTGCTAATGTTGCTGCCCTCGGATGGATCTGGCCAATTCCTCTGGAGGAGGATGAGAATCTATAGCCATCTTCCTGTGATTGAGACAGAATGACCTTCTCCTGTGGGACACTGGAGGACAAATAATAGGGCCAGGGAGAAGACGAAGAGAATGGCCCAGCAGCTCTGATTTAACTGTGGTAGAAGTTCCCTGTCTCCAATTATCCAGGGAGACTTCGTGACTAGCTCCAGCCAATGAATCCTTAACAGAAGTGACCTTTGTAAATTCCAAGCCAAGGCATTTAAGAGCCAGAATGCCATTTCTATATTCTCTCTTCACCTTTAGCTGTACTGAAGGGGGAGGGAAGAGGAGGAGAAGATGAATACAGGCTGGATTCCCAAACCCCACATGGAGGGCAGCTCTCCCTGGGAGTCCCTCAGACTCCAGCCGCAATTTGCATGAGTCGAAAATAAACTTCTATGTTAAGCCACTGAGATTCCAGAGCTCCTGTGAGATCATGGCAGAGCCTAATCTATCCTGACATAGGAGAGCAAGAAAGAAGAATGAGGAGCAAGAAAAATAAATAACTCAAGAAAATCAGGGGGAAGGAACTTAGACATTAAAACAGCAGAGGTTATTAGAGAAAATTCTACTGATTAAGAGCTAATGAGAAAGGAATCCAAGCGACAACGGATTAAACCTAAGCGCTGACTTTGGAGGTATGGGGGATTCCCTGGGCAAAACTAGTCCATGGGAAAAGAGAATGCAAGCTAGGAATGACATTGGAAATACAAATACATATTCAAAAGATTCCATTGAACTTTTAAAAACATCAAAATCATAATGCAATGAATGTGCTTTTGTAAAAATACGTTATTCAAAATGACTCAAGAAAAAACAGAATAATCCAAAGATCATTAAAGAAAGTTGGAAAACTGTCAAAGAGCTATATCCAAAAAGCATCCTGGGAAAGATATTCCCAGCCTTCAAAGAACTGAACAATTTCCTATCTCACTATTACAAAGAAAAAGGAGGAATGTTGAACAACTCATCTCTACACAGTCCTCAGAATGTGACAGATACAGTGAAAGAAAAATCCGAATGTTCTCCCTTACTAATATTTAATGGCAAAATCTTAAACAATAGGTTTAAATATAATTATATAGAAAAGAATTAAACCATAAATCAGTTGCAGGAAGGCAAGGAGAGTTCAATATCAGAAAATCTGTCAAGGTTCAAACACCAGAAACACAGAAGCATGAATGAGTAGGACTCTGTCATTGCTGCGTCCCCAGCACAGAACAATGTCTAGAACATAGTAAATGCTCAGAAAATATTTATGGAAAGTCACTGAATATTAACAAATTAATATTAATAACACATACTAGACTATCATGATTATTGGTAAAGGTCATGTTATCAAATTTAACTTTGGTACCAAAGAAAAACTCAAAGGGAAATAAAATCACATAACACGAAACAAACAAAAAAAAATCTCTCAAACCAACCATCATGTCTATTAAGGAAGACACAGAAGCCCACACATTGCCACAATATTTTTTTGCTTTCATTCTTATTTATTCTGTGCAACTTAAAATTAAAAACATCCAAACCAACAAATTTTAGACATGGTACTGACCAATATTAATACAAAAGTGATAATTTATGCACATTCCTCATCTTTAATGTTAAGCTTGTTAACCCTGTTCTACAAGTCCTGAACAATGCAATTAGACAAGAAAAGTATAAACACTGCAAAGATACAAAAATCCTTATTTGCGGAAGATATGATTGTCTACTAGAAATCCTAGATACAACACTTTTAGATTATTTAAAACTAATGAGTTCATGAAGGTGGCTGCTAAGGTAATGATATAAAAATCAATATCAAGGAGACCGGAGGGAGGGAGGGAGTATGGGTGAATCTAATCAGAGGGGAAACTTCGATTTCCATGAGAAGTCCAATTGACATGGGGGTTTAATAGAGGGAAACATGGAACCACGGGGGAACCCAAGGGGGAACCATGGAATGGCATCAGCCTTGGCTTGCTCTGCCATTATACACTTGTTCTTGATTGTTTGATGATGATTCCCTAACTGTACGACCCATGTTTAACAAATAAGAAATAAAAAACCAATAACTTCCGTATATTCTAACAAGAAAGGATTAGGAACAAATGATTCTAATCAAAGCTACATTAACCACCAGGACATATTATCTAGAACTGAAAGTACAATTGTACAGGACCTGAAATGGACCCAAAAAAATGCCAATTTCCCCATCTTAATAAATACATTTAAGGAAATGCTAAAAGAGAATAAAGTGATCATAGCCAAGAAAAATAATCAACTTTCCTTCCGCAGGGGAGGTCCCTGGACAAAGGCTTGAATTCTAATGAAGCCAATGTACAACCCTCACTGGAGCTGGAGCCTGGTCTGACTCCACCGTTCCTCATAATCAGTGCTCGGGAGCTCACAATAAGGATTCCTTTACCAACAACACTCACCTGGGCAGCTGAGCTCATCACAGATTCCTGCCACAGCCGATAAGCCAAGGCAACACGTTAGAAATCCAAGCAATAGATAGATGAAATTTTTGTACATGGACACGATACGTCAATATAGCACATGTGAATCATACTACTCAATTTATAAGTAGGGTAACTAATTTTTTAAAAAGGTAAACTAAATATGACATAATTCATGTCACCAGCCGAAATTAATGTCTGGCAAATCAAAGATTTGACAATGAAATAAATTATGAAAATATATAGCAATATTATCTGGGGCTGAAAAAAAAGGGTTCTCATATATAACGCTGAAGCACAAACCATACTACATTAGTATCTTTAATTTCACAAATATTAATTTCTATATGGCCAAAAGAAAAACGGTACAAACCAAAATCTAAGAAAAAAATACATCCCGTAGGGAAATGTGTATGGAAAAAAAAATCTATATATGCTTACATGTTAAAAATTAGTTAAAAATCAGTAAGTAAACTGTTCTGAATATTAATTTAAAATAGGCCAAAGACACATGCAGGCAATTCAGAAAAGGCAACGTACATCCAGAAAACCTTAAAAACTGCTTGACCCCAATAAAAATTAAAAGCAATAAAAGAAAAGTTTTCTATTTTCACCCATGCAATTTACAAAGCTGTAATAAAAGCTGGTGATAGAGTTGGGGAAAGGAGACCGACAATTCCATCTGAGCTAGGAAAACAATGTGCGCGTACATCTGCATATATGAAATATGCACAGTTGTGAAGACTCACTCTTCAACCCAGCAATTCCTTTTCTAGAACTTCATCCTAGGAAAATATTTGCCAAATGAGCAGCAAAAGGAAATCTGTTAACTACTGAGGAATATTATATAGCCTGGAAAATGGTGCTATGTATAGTTCTTGACATGGTATATTCAAGACAGAACATGAAGGGAGAAAGCAGGTTATTAAACAGTACACATAGTATAATCACTAATTTTTGTTATTGTTGGGGATTAAATGTAGGTCTTTGTATTTGGCGATCACTTCTTTTAAGAATGTACAGACTGCATATGCAACAATGGTCCCATGAGATCACCTAGTATATGTACATTCTATGATACTCAGAACCAAAACCACCTAGCAATATCCCTGGTTAAGTGACACATGAATGAACGTATACACTCAAAAACTCAAGATTATACCTAAAATATTAACTGTGGCCTCCAATAGTGAGATTATTGGGGATGTTTTGTTTCCTTTTCTGCCCATCCATAAGTTTATGATTTTTTCCACAATAAACAAATATTACTTATGTAACCAAAAGAATGTTAAAAAAAAGTAAATTGAATTCTGTGGGAAAATAAACATTTCTTCCAAAAATACGCTCTGAAGTTGGAAAATGAAACCAAAAACATCTGCTTCCTGGACTGAAAGGAGTTTAAATTGCTAGACAGTGGCAACCCTAAGGCAGTGGGGTCCCAGCTTCCTTTGCCCAAGGGGGAGCCCCAACCCGCCTACCTCTCCCCTCAACCATCTCTCCCAACCTATACATATCTCAAGCAGAGCTGAATCATATAGTTTTATTATTTACCGTCCTTAGAACACAAATAATTTGCTCTTGACTACCAATTAAAGGGATGCTTCCCAATTCCCTCTAAAATGAGCTACCACAAATTACTGTTTTATTCACATGGATACCGATTTACTATTTCTAGAGAGGGGGAAAAAAATAGTCATTATCACCCATCCTAAAGAAAGACAAATAGATGCAGATGAAGTCCTTTGAAGGAGGCAAACTGGGAGGAGAGATGATTAATTGCTGTTTAACAGAATGGCTTCCTCACTATGACTTGCCACCCTGGGTCAAGAGAACTCTTAAGAAATTGAAGCAGTCTCATGCTGACTGCCGAGAACAGCCCAGCAGAAGGTGGAACCCCCCGGTAGACCTGCAGTTAGGACCTCAGAAGACAAGCAAAGAATATTCTCTGCAGATCAGCCAGCCCGGTTATCCGTGGTTCAGTACATTCTGCCATCTCATAGGGATGCACAGCAGCAGGGGTGTGTGCTTCCAACCTCTAATGAAGAACCTGGGGGCGGAAGGATAGATTTGGGTCTGGACAGACCTGCAGGACTAACAGGAAGCCTGCAGGAGTCTATATCGGTCTATATCACAGTCAGGGAAATGGCAAGGAGGGAACAAAGAGGCTGATGACTAATCTGGACTTAGGTTCTCACTTCTCCCCGATGTCCATCCTATTGATTGGGTCACGGCTTTTCACAGGATTGTTGAAGGGCAGAGCAGTGACTCAAAGAAACCTTCAAGGAAAAGATAGATGCTCACTGTCTTTGGCCTGAGCAGAAATGCCTGCAGCGCCAGAGCTCCTAGAGGCTGCTGCTACCTCAGCATCCAGCTCTGGACCACTGGCTGATGCCCGGATCCCTACAGTTGAACTGGGAAAGCTGCACACAGCAGCAACGTTTGGCAAGGCTGTCACCGAAAACCAGACCTGCTCAGCTCCCTCTTGCACACCAAGCCGTCTAGGAATAAGAAGGGGGGCTCTGGAAACAGAACTTAGCCTTCCACACCCACTGTGCCTGGCTCCCTCCCACACCCAGTTGCCTGCTCTCGGACACCTTGAATTTTCTCATTAGAGCCCACACTCCATTTGAAGCAAACAAATGGCAGTGGCTGTTGGAATTAGTTTCTAAGAAGTCCTTTATATTTAGAAGACTAATGTCTTTGGCTTGTCCAGTCAATTTTCCAAAGAGGAAAACAGCAATAATCCTCAAAGGGTGAGGGTAGGGACACTGCCCCAATACTTGGTATACAGTCGTTTCTCTGAAATTCACTGACAACTGAATAAGTTAACAAAGGAGCCACATGTTATAAAAAAAAAGGGGGATCATGGAAGGTGATTCAATGAAGACAAAGCTCACCATTTTCCAAGATCCTCCAGAGAACTACTATACACCAAGTATTAGGACAGAGTCCTTACCCCTAAGAAGTTTAAAGTCTAGTGGGGAAGATGAACAGAAAAGGATAAAAGTCACAACATCATAACCATCATAACCAGCATGCCTTTAGGATGCAGGCTCTGAAAGCAGTAATGTTTTGTTTCTCTGCACTGCAATATTCCCTGAACCAGAGCAGTGGCTGGCACACATCAGCATTCAATAAATATTTATCGAGTGAATGAATGTGATCATGTGAGGGCGCATACAATCCAATGGTAGTCAGAACACTTACCCAGGGGTGCTCCTAGCTTTCTGGCGCTGAAGGCTCTGTGCAGCACTTTTCAGAGGTAAGCTCATCACCACAATTACCACAGTGCAATCCTTATTGTTCCCATTTTACAGAAAAGGAAACGAATTCACAGAGAGTTAAGCTCTTAAAGACAGAGTAAGCAGCAAACCAAATCTGCCCCACCCAAAAGCCTGCTAACCATCAGGTAGATGGTGGCCAAGAAGTGCTTCCCAAAGGATGGCTTGAAATAAAGGGACAAAGGGGAAAGTTCAAAGCAGAAGGAACATGTGCAAAGACTGCAGAAGTAGATGAAGGAACAGAGGAAACTTTTTGCAGTTTAAAAAAAAACTCATTGGATTTAAGAGAAGGACAGAGACAGAATCAATTTTTATTGAGTTTTTCACATGGCTTTCATTGCTCTGACACTTAGTTGTGTACGTGGGTGCTGGGGTTTGAACCTGTGCACTTGCGCATGCTGGGCAAGCGCCGTAACCACTCCAGCCCCAAATCCAATGAGTTTTATCAACTTTTCATCCTTGAAGTCCTCCCTACTCTCAGACTTGAGCATTAGAGGCAAAGTACTAATAACTCAATAGACTACATTTAAGTAGGGCAACCCTATATTTAAGTAGGGTAACCCTATATTGTTCACCTGACTTGGGTCAATCTCCAGCAGTCTTCAATTCAGAATAACTCCTCCAGAACTTGCAGCTTATCAAAGGTGATACGAGTGAAGAGCCACAAGAAAGGACAACTTCCAAGTTCACATCAGTCTTCGTCCAGAGAAAGGGAAGTCATCACTTCCAAACCACACAAGGATAGGAGTCAACTGGCTTGCCAAAATAACTCCACAAAGTACTCTAAGTTTCCACACTTGAAGTCCCAACTTCCAATCCTAACTGCTTCTTCTGACTGAAGAAATGAAGAAACGGATTCTGGCCCTCTTACTCCCTACACTATAAGATCATTTCTCGCAACACTCAACAGGATAAAGGAAATGCTGCTCCTTCTTCAGTTTTCATGGACCAAGAGTAAACTGTTTTACCAGTGGCAATAAATAATGACTGAGCATCAACTGTCTATAAGGCATTTTGCTAATATGCACTGGGCCTCCAAGGGCAATCAATACCTTTTTTTGGAAGCCAATGGGCAAAATAAATGAAAGCACTTCCCACAGTGACAAGTGCTATTCAAAAATGAAAAGTAGGAGGGGCTACAGTGTGCATGGGCTTCTCAAAGGCCTCTGAACTAAGACTTGAACAATAAAAAAAGGTATCTAGGAGGAGCACATCAGGCCAAAAGGGAAAGCAAGAAGAACAAGAGCGTTGAGATGCAAATGAGCTTGGTGTGTGTAGCAAGAGGGGCCACGTGGCTGGAGTTCAAAGATGAAGAGAGGATGGGACAGAATGACACGGTGAGACAGAGGGGTCCGATCAGGTGTTGTCTTAGAGGGCCACTGGAAAGATGAGGGATGACAACTGGAATGAGATTCCATTGGAAGTTTTGAAGCAACAAGGAACGTGAACTGATACTTCCTTTACAAGGTTCACAGAGAGTTCAATCAAAATAGACACAGGCTGTGTTACGGTTTGGATGTGAGGTGTCCCCCCAAAAGCTCATGTGTGAGACAGTGCAAGAAGGCTTAGAGATGAAAGAGCTGGGTTATGAGAGCCTGAACCTAATTAGTGAATTAATCCCCTGATAGTGATTAACTGGTTGGTAACTGAAGGTGGGCAGGGTGTGGTTGGAGGAGCTGGGTGATTGGGGTGTTTTGTATCTGGAGAGTGGACTATTTCTCTGCTTTCTGGCCATGTCCTGAGCCTCGTTCCTCCAACGCACTCTTCCTGCATGACATTCAGCCTCACCTCAAGCCCCAAGGAGCTGGTTGTCTATTAACCGAGACCTCTGAAACCAGGAATCCCCAAATAAACTTTTCCTCCTCTAAGATTGTTCTTGTCAGGACTTTTAATCACAGAAGCAAACAAGCGGACTAAAACAGGCTGGTTCTCACTTTACATATGGGTGCCACTGGAGAAAGACAGAAATTATCCAGCAGAGTCCCAAAGAAAGAGTCAGCACCTCTGGGTGACCAGCTATCTATACTTCTAAGAATGTCCTACCAATCAGTAAGACCACTTTTTCTGAAGCCCATTTTCCCCTCACCCTTTTTTATTCCCTCCATGAACAAGGGTGAAGAATAAAGTATTATGCTCCTGGCTCAAAAACATCTTACTGCTTAAAAATAAATCTTGAAAAAAATAGAAAAGATCATGATGTTTCAGGGAGATAAGGGAAGAGGTATAAACACCTTCAGAACATTCACATTCTAGCACTGAACAGAAACCAGCAATCCATGTCTAGAGTCAGGGACCTCCTGATCACTTGGTTGGTCTGATGTGTGACTGACGTGTGGAAGCCAAGACATTATAGATTGGTCAGCTTGACTGTCATTTGCTAAACAAGGAGTACCAGGAAAACACTATCTCAGCATCCACATACCAAAGTCAGTCCACGTGAGGCTATATTTGTGGCAATACCATGCCAGAAATCTGGGCTAATCTGACTCTGCTATTCATAAATTCCCCCTCATGTGAAAGCACATGTGTTTGGAAAGGAAAAAAGGAATCCAAGTCAATTTTAGACATTGTTACTTGGAAACCATCTGGAGTCCCTGGAAGCATAAGAAGCCACCACATCCCCTGCCCTCAAATGCCCACTGTAACTAGGGCAGTATGCTTAGATGGGAGTTTAGATGTCCCCTATTCCCCCAGGGAAGTCCCCACCCCCATCCTACCAGATGCCAGTCCAAGCTCCACTTCCCACCCAAGAAAGGTATTCGGTTTCTTGATAAACCTAGTGGAGAGCCCTCCATGTGTTGAGCGCTTGCACTTGAATTGCACCCAAGGCTGGTTGCTTTGCTTTTAGATTGCTTTAGAATAGCACACCTAAATTCCTTTGCCACAGCTCGACAGGAAATCCTTCCCCAAGGAGCAGAAGCTCCATAAAAAAAATAAAAATTAAAAAATCCCCTCTACCTAATATCCCTGTGTTCAGGAGAATGTCTAGCTTTGGAAGAGACCCACCAAAATCCTTATATAACCTTAATAGACTCTGGCATCCCGCAAGGCTGCTTCTGGAGACAGTGGCCCAGATGTAGTCCATCTTCACCACGATCAGAGCAGCCAGGGTCTTGCAGCTTCCAGGGGCCTGATTCTCTGTCCCTCTCCCCTACCTGGCTAGGAATCTCTGCTTATCTCATCTTCCAAATGAGTTGGACCTCCCTTTCTGCAGCCTCTCTCCCTCCACTGAAATCAGTCTTAGGAGCAGCGCCATGCCACCAGCACCTTCCCTTCGCTCTCACCCTCCCCCGAGCCATCCTCTCCCCACCACCAAGCGCTTTAAGAAACCCGGCCAGGAAAGTGATCCAGAATCTCGTACTGTCATAGTCCCTGAAAACAAATCGGGAGGGGCAGGCCAATCAGGCCCAACACTTCCCCTGGACACAAGCAGCCCTGGACTGGGCGCAGGGAAGGGACAGGATCTCGGGAGACTGACTGCGGTTCTGCTGCTTCCAGCACAATCAGAGCAAACACCTGTTTCCAGGAAGATGCGCGACCAAAGGGAAAAGGGAGTCCCAGAGAATGGCAGGGAGGACGAGGTGAAGGGGCAGCTGGGGACGCAGGTAAAGGATGCGTCACACTTTGCGCTTGGCAACCAGTGCCCGGGACCAGCAGGCTGCGAGTGGGAAGGGCTCGAGGGTCTTGGAAAGTTCAGAGAGGAGGGGTCGCATCTGCGAGCAGAGCCCTGAAGGGACAGCGAGGAGGGACAGAGGGAGGGAGGCCAGCGGGCTCCATCACCTGCGCGCCCCAGCGGATGCAGCCTCGCGGGCGCTCCCCGGCCCGCCAGCCTGCGGGTGACCTACCTGCCCACCGTCTGGTTGGCCAGCTGGCGCATGCGATTGAACTGCTTCTTCATCGTGGCCCCGCTACCGCACTAGCCCAGGAGCTGGGGAAGGACGGAGCAGCCGGGAGTCCGCCGCAGGGTTACATGGCTTCCGCACGGAGCCTCCCGGGCGACGGCGGCGGCACTGCGGAGCCTCCGGGAGCCGTCTGGCCCGCGAGCGGCTCCCTCCCGAGGGCACCACCGCCTACTCCGCCCGCCGCCGTGCCGCCTCCTGCCACATCCTCCTCACGCGCGCCGCGAAGCCCTCATAGCAACTCCCGGAGCAGCCCTCGGCGCCGGCCGGGTCCTCCGGGCTGCAGCCCCCAGCCCCAGCCGGCGCACGGACCCGGGAGTCTCCGCAGGCAGGCTGGCCGGCTGGCCGGGTGGTCCCCGTGCGCGTGTGCGGAGAGCGCCGTGCATGCTGGGACTTGTAGTTTGCGCCCACCTTTCCTCTGTCCAAAGTTTACAAGGACAGTGAAGTGCGGAGGAGAAGGCAGCGTCACCACCCGCTTTGCACTTTACCATTTCTAGTTAAAATTGATATATGAAGGTTTATGTAAAATATTTTTAAAAATAGCAAAGGCAAACCAATAATGAAATAGCCAAAATAGTGAGCATCTGTCTCCTATTGCATTTAAGTGAATTCGAGGCAATACTGTTCCAATTCACAAGAGGAAGGTATATGCTCTCGGGCAGGTGGCTTACTAATAAGGTCACCTGATTCGTGTTGTGCAAGGTTAAACTTGGGGCACAGGGAGTGAAGGCAGATTTCGAACCGCAGGTAGCAGTCATCCCAAAAATGTCAACCTTGATTTTCACCAAACTCAGTAATAACCTAAAGTCAACATAGAAGAAAGACCTAATCATAGTGGCATCGTGTCTGCCGGTCCAACCTGTCTCAGATAGATTTCCTGAATAATTTAGATTCTGGTCTCATAGCTATCACCGCCGCCCTTCCACCACCAGAAGACAAAGTGGGATCAGCCGCAGCAGCCCTAGAGCTTTCTTTACAGCAGCATCCCATAGGCATCAGTTGGTAGTTGGCTCCTGGAAAGGGGTGGTGTAATTCTTAGAAAAAATAGGTGATTGAAGTTGGATGTTAACTTTGTATATCAAATAAGAGCAGTATTGTTGGGTCAAACAGATACGAGTTCCTATATTAGGATTAGACCTGTTAAATTACACCTGTTAAAAAAAATTGCTTAACCTCAATAAGCTTCAGTTTCCTCATCTCTATTATAGAAATAATGCTGATAGGTAGAAAAGAAATAAAACTATTTGTTAAATTACCAGTAATCAAATTACATATAATTTACTATGTAGTACATTGTTACATTAGTCTACAAACAATATAATTAGCATAATAGAGAAAAATTCTATTCCTACAACAGAACTCCTGATGAATGAAAGAACTTTGTCAAAATGGGATATTTTGCATATGTTGATTATAGTCGCAAGATGTCCTAAATATGGTTCTAAGGATCTTGCTGGCCAGCTGAACAAAAGATGGTTTGAGGCATGTCTTGGCTGAGTGAACATGAAATCTTTAATTAATTGTGAATTTAGCCTCTGCTTATTAGGTCAGGCAGCTCCAGCCAATTAACAAGTGAAGGCATTATTTGCTTTTAATTTTTATGTCTATAATGTCAATACCATGTTTATACAAACTGAAATTATTTTAATATTTTAAAATGGCACAGCATGATTTTATATATATAAATAATAGTGAGACATTAAAAGCACTGTATGATTTTTAGCAACGCTCTTTCTGGTGATAATTAGAATGGATTATCCAGTATACTAGTCCCTGGACACCTGTGGCTATTGAAATTGAAATAAAATTAAAAATTTGGTTCTTCAGTCACCCTAACCACAATTTGAGAACTTAATATTAACCAGAAAACTTACTCTTTCCTATCCCAAGGAAGGGATGACAGTGCAGAAAAAGAAGAGAAAGGGTTATTGTTCCGGGTCCAGCTGGGTTTGGACCTGAGGGACGGGCTGGGGATGAGAAAAACCACAGGACGGAGACCCGGAACGGTCTTTCTCTATCCAAGCTTTACTTCTCTTTTTATACATCCATGCTTTACATCTCTCTTTCAAGGCAACGTAAATGTCTCAGTCTATTCGTCCATTTGTGCTGCTACGACAAAATGCCTGACATTGGGTGATCTCAAACAAGTCAAGCAACGCTGCAAGACTGCGCTCCCAAACAAACGTGGACAGCAATTTCTCACCGTTCTGGAAGCTGGGAAGTTCAGGATTGAGGCATAGGTGGGTTCGGCTGCTGGCAAGAGCTCATCTTCCAAAGGAGCAGGGACGCCACGTCCAGCAGAAAAGTGCGAGAGCTCTCTCCCAGAGGAAGAGCTGGCTGGAGCCTCTTCTTTTTTTTTTTTATTACCT
>PVKS010029787.1:0-25019 GCA_004027875.1 Aplodontia rufa | reverse complement strand
TTAAATAATGTCACAAAAATGGAAAAAATACAAATGAATGGTTGTTCTAACCATAGGGTTGTAAGAGTTGATATAACAAAACTCAATAATCTGTAATTGGCAGCCAAATACCATTTATTGCTAATTTCCAATTGGTAGTGTTCTAATTTGGAAATTTGTGTTTTTAATGAAATAATTGAATCTTTTCTGAGACAATCAATTTAAAAAAGGAAAGAGGGAAGGAAGAAAAGAAAATACAACAATATTTAAGTACTGTAGTTTTATACATCATGTCAGCTAAAAACTCTGATTATTGCAATCCTGTGTCATAATAGTGTAACATTTTCCAAAATGAATGCCTGGCATATTCAGGTTGACTTCATGAAGTGAGACAACTTTTGAAACAATTTCTATAATTTCATTATTGAAATCTCTGTTGCATTCGACTCAGTGCTACCAAGTGAACTGATGGTGTTTATTTCAAGTAATGGTGACAGTGTTTGAATCATTGACAGACATACACAGTGAAGTCAGTGCTCAGCTTTGCTCCATCATACCCCGACCTGCAGTGGTGGCAACGGAATAAAACTTAAATAATTTTGATTTACAATAGAAGAGTCTTGAAGACTCTCATAGAACTAGAAAGTAGAGAAGAATACATGACAATGAAACGCCATTTATTTCTCTCCTTCAAAATTAGAGTTGTGAAAACTGGAAGGAGGGAGGAGATCTAAGTAGGACCTCAGTAGTATGGAACCTGGAAAGCAGTTTAGCACTCTGTACTTTGCCCAGGGCTTAGGGAATCCTGAGACTCTTATTTGCTTATCCAGGGAGAGCCAGAGAATGCAAGCCTATTGGAGAAACCCTGAATATGAAATGTCTTTTCAGCTGTCATGTCTGAAAAGCAGATTATTATACATAGTTCTGAAGTGCCAAAAATTTCCATGCTTCTCATCATCCCAATAAGGAAATGAAAATGGAAGACTTAACAAAGTCTGTGATCAAGAAAGCCACAGAACGATGGACATTAAAGCAGACACCATGGCAACTGTAGAATGTCAATACTCACTACTGTGTACCAGCAAATTCACAATGTGTAGAATAGCGCAGGTACTTGTGGACACCAGGAAGCATGCAATGAAGGACAGCGTGGCTTTATGAAGCTGAGCTGACAGGTTACTGGATTCACTGTTCCAGGGCCTAATGGAGTACACCCTCAACATGCCTACCTGCTAATTTGGTATAGATTTACCCTGGGATTCAGGTAGCCATGAGAAAAGAGAAGACAATGGAAGATTTGACTAGAACTTAAACACCTAATTAATCATGTTCAATTTCAGATGTGAGAAAATTTTTTTTAATGTGCTATTTTAAGGTCTGTGTCATCAATACGAACAGATGCAAAGGACTATTAATTATAAATTATAAGGATGTAAAGAATACTTTGCTTACCAAAGTTACTCAGGTGAAATTAATAATACAAGTGTAAATTGGGCTAGAAAGAGCATCTGCCTCAGAGAATATTCCCCCAAAATTATCATCTGATTCTTCACCCATGCTTTATCTCTTAGAAATGTTTTTAACAATTTTGTTTTCTAACCTTCAGTTGTGGCCTGATTTTTTTTAGAATACTTTTTCATTAACTGGAAAATATGCACATATAAAGGGATTCCACAGTGCCCAACAATGTATCTGCTGTAATTTGATTTTAAAGAAGCAATGCAAAGAAACACTCTGTACTTTTGTTTTGCTGGCAGTGAATTAATGAGTGAAATGAAAAAGCTCAAGAGTGGATAGGAGGGAAACCCCTGAAGTAGGTTGGCATTCACTCTCACAGAGACGTTGAGCACACTTACTTCAGTCCTTTTCCTTTGCAATGTGCCTAGATATTTTAGACAGTTTCAATCAGAGTGGGAACAGTTAGAATTTTGATAGGAGGCCATGTGGGGAAAGTAGAAGAATTGCTTCTGGAAGGTAGTTTAACAGAAGAAAAACAAATTTGGGAATTCCTTCATGTTTATTTCTTTACTGCCCTTTCTTTTTCTTCTCTTTTTAGAATTTGAGAGCTTTTCTTCTTTTAGAACATTTCTCAAACGACTATAGAATCTTTTATTAGACTGTGGTACTTACTAGATTAAAAAATTAATTGAAAAACCATTGCCAAAATGGATATTTTTATAGAGAATTTCATTTTGCAAAGTCCACAAACTGCTAATAACTTGAAAATCCACTTTTGTCTTTTAAATGGTATAATTTATGGGTGATTAAATAGAAAAATAAGTTTTATACGAGTATTTTAATACAGGTAAATTATCTTCTAACCAGAAGTTCCAGCTCAGCAAAGAGAAAGTTATTTGCATGGTAAATTGAGGAGAGATTTAGAGGAGAGAAGAGAGGTGGGACTGGGTGGGAGTGCAAGGGGGAACAGAATTAACATTGAAACCTACCTAAGAGTATAACAATGCATAGAAGGATTGCAATCAAAGCACCAGTACTAAGTCCTACAGGCAGAAAAATTGCTTCCACATTACAGGACAAAATGGTACCATCAGAATCACACCGACAAACTCGAATAGTCATTGTATTTGTGCTGCTCTGGACAGGGTAGCTGCTGTCTTCTATTACAACTGGAAGGAAATACAACTCTTGCTGCCTGCGACTGTATCCATTTCTTCGAGTTTCGATTCCAGCTGTGTTGTCTACAAAACAGGACATGTATGATAGCATAGTTACTATGAGCTGCACTTCAAATCCTAAATTTGGTATCCGCTAAGTAGTGGGAAATTCTTCTTGTATTGGTAAAATGCATCCTTATATTGGTTATGTCTTTTATCATTTCCAAAAGGTAATCAAATATAATTGAAATAATCCTTAGAGAAGGTGGAAACACTCATCTTTTTTGTTGTAAGAATTCAATTTGGTATTTGGAAAGAATACAGATTAGTTTATAAGACAAGAAGTAATCAGGTTGCCCCTGTTTGTTCTTCCTTGAAAATCACATTGAAGGAAAACTACTTTTGTAAATGTTCTCACTTATGTTAGTAGAGCAAAAATTACAAAGCTAAAACTACAATTCTGTACAGTATTTTCCATAAGAATATGCTCTTTACAATATATTAAAAAATATATTGATTACTTCAAATTAAAACTTTTTCTTTTTCCTGTCTCTATTTTTATAAGGATTATTTATTCATATGTACCCATACATTTTATATACAGACCCTTCATATCCACAAATTCCATAGCCATGGATTGATAATATTTTGGGGAAAATGCAATGGACAAAAAAATTTCCATTGCTATTCAAAAGAGTACAGTGGAATGATTATTTATACAGAATTTACATTGTATTAGATATAATAAGTAATCTAGAGATGATTTAAAGTATACAGTAGGTTTGAGTAGGTTATATGTAAATACTATGACATATTTTACAAGAAGCTTGAGTGTCTGAAGATTTTGGTCTCTCTGGCATCGGTGGCAGGGGTCCTGGAATCAATCCCTAACATATCAAGGAATGGCTGCTTGTTTGTGTGTGTGTGGGGGCATATAAATTATTTTACTGTTGCACATCAGATAAAATAGAAAGATGGAAAGAAAATAAATTCAGGTTGTAAATGTAAAAATTCATTAAAATTTGTAAATATCATAAATTGCTACCATGTTAATGTAATTACAAAGGAAATTCATTTTACTTGAATAAAATCAACAATAATGATATTTACTTATAGTAATATAAGGCATTCAATTCTATTTCATATAAATCTAATTAGCATTTTAATTGAAAGCATTAAGTTGCCAGCATTTGCTTTTTTCTTACTTAGCTCTACTCATGAAATCAGAAATTTTAGTCTATTCATAAAACCACTTATTTGTGTCAAAATAAAGTAATTTTCTATTTTTTGAAATATATTGACATGTCGTTTATTATATATTATTATGTTAACATGTGTGTCTTCTGCTTGGGAATAAAATAAAATTAGAAAAAATATCACTTACTCAATAAAATATTGGCAACACATGAGTATTTCAATCATGCTCCACTGTACTCTTTGTAGATTCTAAATTCAACAACCAGAATTTAGGCAACTTCTCTATATTCACTGAAATAGGAAGTATCTTGATGAGCAAATATTATGGGATAAGATCAAGGTTTGCTGTGATATGATTGTTTTGTTATTTTTATAGACAAAATACTTTAAAATGAATAAACAAAACTTAAAAATGCCAGGTGTCTACTATGATATTCACAATTAGATTTTGTGAAGTTAAATACTTATGGTGACAGTAACTATAGGAAAATTGTTAAATCAATGTTGAAATCTTCAGCATTTATTCACATGAGGCTGAGGGAAAGGGATAAAGATTAAAGTTTGTAAGCTAGGTGAAAATAATTTATAGATATATAGTTTCTGATGTTCCTTTGGAGGAAGATATGCATTTGGCATTTTTTAGTGCAATTTATGTCAAAAAGTAGCCTAATTTCGTTTGTTTGTTCAGCAGTACTGGGAAGTGAATCCAGATGTGTTCTACCACTGAGGTACTTCCCCAGCCCTTTATGTTTTTATTTTGAGACAAGGTGTTCCCAATTTGCAGAGTCTCAAACTTGTAATCTTTCTGTCTTTTCCTCCTGAGTAGTTGAAATTACAGGCTTACACCACCATGGCCAGAAACTTTTGAGGTTTTTAAATGTTTATTTTCAATGAATTATATTTTAAAAACAGATGGTATGAATTTTACTACAGTATCTATAGTGAGAAGAAGGCATACTAAACATCATTGTCATTCTTAAAATATTTTCTGTACTCTAAAAAGTGTGAAAATATAACTTTCAATGAAGTAGTACATAACTGATGTGAAATTCTACAGCAAGTCCATTTGGAGTCCACAAGACAGTACATCTCTAAGGAAAGATGATCTGATTCACATTCCCATGATGATCGTGATCCTCCAGCAGAGACCGATTCGTGGGAAATCATGGACAATTAGGTTGAATAAGTGCTATGGCCGTCTACCAGTTGCCCTATCCTGTGATCTAGAAGTCTGATTTTTCATTATATTCATGAATCAATCCTAGGGTAACCCACATGAAGCTCTACGAGTTCTTTGTGCATTCACTCTCTATCCTTCCAGTCAGTTTCTTCCTGATCTCAGACTCAACAGCTACGACAAAAGCGTCAGAGAAAGTCTTTGCTCCCTGCATTGTTTTCTTTTTTTCCCCATGGTACCCAGACTCATCTTCCTAAAATGCAAATCTGAATATGTTATGCTGTTGCTTGAACTTTTCAAAGACTTTTACAGCCACCACATTTGAATGGCCATCTCTTTGATTGATTTATAAGCAGAGTGAAAATATGACTTAGTTTGTCTTGGACAACTCCATTTTATATGTGCTGTTCTAACGGAAAACTAGAAATATTGTTCACTTCTATTTTCAGAAGTGTTGCAGTTTTCATGATAAAACGTGGTCAATGTTTATAAAGTCCTTCAACTTTGGGATGTTTCATTTACAGTCTTCAGATCTCAGCATTGGATTGAGCTATCTATCCCTTTGGTGACAAAATGTGGGAACTCCAATATTTTTCCTCTAATTATTAACTGCAAACCTAGTTTTCCTCAAAACACTCTTAAGTTTCTATTAATCATTTCCATTTTTATATGTTATAATTTATTCACTTGTTCTAGAAACACAGAATTCATTAAAATGTCAGATTTTTACTACCCAATATTATAAAATCTGGCATTTTAATTTTTATTTTATAGCATACAAAAATTTAGAGGAGATAAAAACCAAAGTAAAAATGAACTATTAACTCAGTAATATGCAAATATTTAACAGAGAGCACATAAACCTTAATATAGACAACTTGATAATTAAAGATTTTAGACTGTATGATGAGTGAAAGCATACCTGTGGTAAGACACTTCTCCCTTTTCAACTTTTCATATGATGTTTAAAAATTGCATGATACATTCAACATTTTATTATAAAATGGGTATTCTGTTAGATGATTTTGACCAGCTATAGATGGACATAAAATATTCTGACCACATTTAAGGCTAAGCTAAGCCAAGAAGTTCAATAAGTTAGGTATATTACATGTATTATCAATTTAAAATTGATAATATTTTCAACTTTTACAATGTGTTTATGGAGACATAACCTCACTGTAAATTGAGGAGCATTTGTAATCCCATAGTTTTTATGATTTTGTAATGGTTGTAGCAACATCAGGTGCAATACTAATAGCAGTAGTGGTAGTAACAGAAATGATGGCAATAACAGTGGCAGAAAGGTGTCAACAAGATGGAAGAGGTGGTATTATCTTGGCCGTAACATATTTTAGACATTGTGTTTAATTCTTTGCATTTATTAATTTAATACAAAGTAAATCAAGTTGACATTAGTAAGCATAATATTCACTCTGAGAGTATGCCCTTTAGATTGGAGTGGGAATGCACACCTGTGTGATTCTAATTACAATATCCACATTCTGAACCTGTGCTGTGCTGGGTGCTATTCAGATAAGAGAGGTATTATAGAGTTGCCTACTTGTACAAGGAATGTGCAAGTGAGACAAATGATTTATTTAAAACAAGGAAAATTTCCAATTTCCCAGATAGTTTTTCTTCCTGTGACTCATTAAAAGACTTTCCTTTTCATCCTTCTAGATGCAGTCTGTCCAGATTAAATATTCCATTATTACTATTTAGACAATTTCACGTATGAATTGCTATATTTAACAAAATTGAATGCTTTTCAGAAAAGTATTGATCACTACATTTGCGCCTTTTGAGAAAGCTACATGAAAAGAGGTAAATCTTAATGTGCTTATACTTACTTCTGAAGTCATGGACTGTAAAATTTGGCTTGATGGCAGCCTCAGGGGATAATCTAAAGGAAAACTGCTGCCCAGCAGGTGAAAGATCTCGGTCTGCAGCACTGACTATCTGAATGATCTGAAACAAAGTTGAGATTAAACTTGAAGTCAATCATCAATTTCAAAGGGAACTTTACACACTAGGCTTATAATTTCATTTAATGAAGCATGGAAATAGACAGAAATGAGACTTTTTGAATTCACATCAGTGTGCCAATTACTCACACATATCTTTTATAAACAATTTTCTAAAAATTTACAAGTAACAATGCCAGGTTCAATTACAGGACATGGATTATTTCTAAATCAATATCTTTGAAGCTAAAAAACAGCTTAATAGCATTGAAAATTCTCATTAATAAGCAAAATAAAATTAAAATGTACTTGCTTGCATTTTAAATTAGATGAAGTAAATGCTTTCTAACCTAAATATGAAAATGCTTACTGAAAACAAAATCTAAGAGTGCTTGCCATAGCAAAATTTTAGAACTGTTCTGTTTGTAAGAATGAGTTTGTATATATAAATAAAATGATGAGAAATAAAGAAAAAATGCGTATTGCTTTGTTTTTATGCTAATTTCAATCCCACATTTTTTATAAATAAAAATGTGCTTTTATAGATTTAACACAGTAAACATTGCAATCCCTATTTCAAAAATGTTCTCAACTCTCACCAAAAGTTGTATATCTCCTAGTTAAAATCTTGGTTATTTCAAGAAGATGCCCTTAAAACTTTGGAAACAAAAAAAAAAAAAAAAAACTTCTGAGAACCAATTTTAACATTTATACTTTAGTACCTAGAAAAGGAAATCGGAATGGGTTCAAGTGGCTAGGGATGTAGCTAAGTGGTCAATGCTTAGGTAGCATGTCCAGGGACCTGGCTTTCATTCCAACAAAAAATGCAACACTGGAATGCTTTTAAGGCCCTTATGGATTAACATATTCAATAACTTGTGTGACAGACAAACTAATTTCAGTAAGTATGTGTGGGAACGGACAGGGGATGTGTGCCAGTTAAAGGAACAAGCTCTTGAACTAAACTTCAATCTGCCAGAGGAAGACCTTAGATTTCTATTATGGTGTCCTTGTCCCAATATGTAAAGTATGCATCATATGACTGATGCCATTCAACCTGTGATTCAGCTACTGCATTTGTTTTATTCCTGGTTAAAATCCAATCTCCTAACTACAGTTTACCTTCCCACATAGATACAAGCACAGAGAGATGCATAAATGATGGATAGATAAATAACATCTATCATTGGGATTTTGCGGATCAGTGAAGTATTAACAAATTAGAATTTCATTGGTTCTGAATTAGGAATTTCAGCTCCTGTCAGTGCAAATTGACTGCATAGTTTATTTACCCTGCACAATTGTCATGGACAAGACTTTCATAATTCATCACTGGATGATGGAATGTGGTAATTTAGGGAAGGAGTTTTTGTACAGACTCCGCAAAACTTCAACTTTCATTCACTTGGGCCAATGTACTCCAATCATATCTCACCCAGAAAATTTCTGTACATGACTTAAGAATCAATATTTGATTGTCAATTTTGATCTTGTTTTCTTCCAATTATTAGGTAGTATCATTTTTTCAATTAAACAAACATAACAAAATATTGAGGGCATGATTTTTGCATAAAGAAAAGGGTACAGAACAGCACGTAAACATAGTAACTATTGAAGACTGACAGTAACCTGGAAATGCTATCTAGGAATCACTGCTCTCAAGAAAACAACTCCTATCTAAATCAGTAAAGGCTTCCATAGGACCTACACCCTTCTACTATTCCCTGCTTTTTAAGATAAGCATATACATAGGTAGATGGATAGTTAGATAGATAGATAGATAGATAGATAGATAGATAGATATTCAAGAATAATCCAGAAGAGACAGATAGTTGCTACACATGGTTTGTAGGCCAGGGGCCAAAATCAAAAAATGTCCTCCAAACTCAAAGATTATTTCAGGACTGTTTGAACATAAGCATTGTTGAGTAGGAGACATAAGGCCCAAAAGACATTTATTAATATAGAGTCATCAAGAAGACAACATATTCTTCACTACTTCATACACGAATGAGAAAATCAGATTGACCAGTAATAACTTGGATTTTACCAAGAGTTCAAACCCTTTACTTTACTATACAAACAAAACTGAAGAGAGCTCTGCTCTCAGAGGCTAATTTCATTAGGACAATGATAAGATTTTGATTAGTATGACATTGTTAATGTCCCTAATTACCTAAAGATCAAAAAAAGAGGCTTTTTTTTTTTTTTTAAACTTTGGGGCAGTGGGACATGTGGAAAGTGAAAAATATCAAGGTTCTAGAATTTTGGTAAACTTCTTTTATTTCCAAATTAACTGAATTGGTTTATTTATTTGGGCTCAAACATTTATGTAGTATCTACTATTTCAAACACTGTAGTGGATCAAGTGGATCTAACATCTATGAATATTGTGGGTGTGTTTAAGGTGATAAAGTTTAGTCCATTCTGCCACTATTCAAAAGTAAGGATGCAGATTACTTATTTGAGGAAACAACCATGAAAAAATATAGTGATGTAATCCACTTAATGATTTTCCCATATTATCTTATGAATGACTAGAAAAAGTCATCCAGAAATTTCCATGCTTACGAAAATATAACAGCTCATCAAAATGCTATCTGCTTTTCACATGTACTTATTGAGCACTTGAAATGTGACTAGTGTAAATGTGAACACTAGTTTTAAGTTTTATTTAAATTTTGTATGATAGTTACGTTGACAGTATCAGTTACGTTGACAGGCCATCAGTTTGGGACAAATGATCTACTGAGCAGTACGAAGCACACAAATTGAAAGGCATTGCATGGCAAAGCATACTCTTTTTAAATAGAATATTGTTTCAAATTGAAGCTTTATTTATTTATTAAAACTCCTTGGGGGCTGGAGTGGTGGCTCGGTGATTACAGTGCTTGCTTGGCATGCACAAGTACCTGGGTTCAAACCCCAGCACCCACGTACACAACTAAGTGTCGGAGCAACGAAAGCCATGTGAAAAACTCAATAAAAATTGACTCTCTCTGTCTTTGTATCTCTCTTTCTCACTGTCTTTAAAAAAAATTAAAACTCCTTGAATTTACTTCAATGTGGGGTTATGTTATTTAACAGTGATTGAATATGCATCTCATATTCTAGTTTCATGATGCATTGCTACCGCGTATCCATGCCTGATCCTCTTTATGTTTTCCACTCATTCTTTTAGAATAGAGTAGGGGACTAAAAAGAAGAAAACTGGCTACCCATCATCTCCCGTATTACATCTAGGACATTGACATTAACTTTCATTAATGACATGTCCCTCCTTTATAACATCTCTGCCCTAGAACGTCCACCCTCCGGAGAAAAATTGACTTAAAACATGCAATATAATTTAGGTATTTTGATTAACTCAATCTCCTCAAAGCTATCAGAGATGGAAACTTTAGGTTTTTGGGTACACGGATGCTCTGTTATACCCTTTATAAGTGCATGTGAGCAAAGCAGGACAAACTCTGGAAACAATGGATTCTAGCATGTTTGCTTCCAGCCAAGTTCTTTAGAAAAGCCGCAGTAAGAGAGCACAAAAACAGCAGAACTGCACCATCCAAAGAACTTTCGCTAGGAAACAAAACTTTATTCCCTATGGATTTACCTTTAAATTCATGCATTCAGCTTTAATTTACTCATTTAACATCTCTTAAGGTTTGTATTATGAAGATTTATTCTGAAAAATAAGTATATGTACATGAATTCATATCATGAATCTCATTATGCTTATTTTTTTAATTTTGGTACTAGGAATTGAGTTCAGGGTTTCTTTACCAATGAATGACATTTCAGTTCGTTCCATTTTTTATTTTGAAGTGGGGGCTCACTAAATTGCTGAGGCTGGCCTCAAACATGTTATCCTCCTGCCTTGGCCTTCCAAGTCAGGAAATTACAGGTGTGCATCGTCACCCCTGGTGCCTTTATACACTCTTCATTTATAATATTTGTAAGATACCTGTCCTGGTTTTGCATTTTCACAAACAGCTGTCTCATATGGCACAGATATTTCTGGAGGAAATTCATTGACATCTAGGACATTAATCAGTATGTTGACTTTGCTGGCTAACAATGGGTTACCTGTTGAAAACATAAAAAGATAAACAAGGATTACAAAATTTAGTTAATTATTGCTTGTCCAGTGGAATAGTGTCAGCCCAACACTGATGCTTAAATGTCTGAACGCAAAGCCCATCACCAGAGTTCATCCTGAAACTCACCTTCTGGTAAGACCTATCACTTAGCTTGTGTTTTATCGTAAGTTTAGGACACTTCTAGTAGAACAATTTACCCATCTTATCAGGCTTGTTCATAGGAGTGAACTCTGCCAGCAGTGACATTTTTTAATTAAATAAAATATCTAGTTTTCTAAGTTGTGACAAAAATAATAAAAATTTTACTATATGCCCTCTTTTACATTTTTAAAGATGTTTTGAAATTAACCCTCTGAGAAGAAAAATAATAAAAATGAAGGAGAGACTGATTTTCATAAATAAAAATTCAAGAAATAGATTTAAGGGACTAGAAACATGGATGTCATAGAAAAGTAGGATACATCCTGAAATTACTTGCGGGTGATAGGAAAGAAAAGAATAAGTAAACATTTGTTACAGAATAACTTCTTTCTACAGTTTCAAAATGAATGCCACATATCAAGGTGTCTCTGCTAAAATTCCATCGCAGGAGTTGGGTCGAGCCTAGTGACTTACCCTCTGCTACCTTTCATTTGTTGACAAGTGCTATAAATAATTCATTAAATTAATTAGACATAACATAATACTTGCTTTAGCTTGATAAATATAAAATGGTGTTATTTAAGATTTTACAGATGATCACCTGTCCCAAATGTTTGACAGACTGCCAAGATCACACAGTTAGAAGAATGAAGAGTTAAAACAAAAGCCCAGGATTATGAAAAGTGAAAGACATGTTTCTTCCACCATATATTCTGTCTTGATTGGTGCACAAGTTGAATTCTACTGCAGTATTACTGAAGAGTAATACTATAATAATGATATTCTTGTAGAACTCTACTTAGAAAGTTTAAAAAAATAAGTATAAAAGCTTATCGAATAACTGATTCTGGCAATTCTACAAGATTCTTTAAAACATAAATTAAAAAGCATTCCAAATAATAGTGTAGGAAATTTCTCCACATTACCATATGTCAGGGTGAAATCCACTGTTTGTACCAGTATCAGCAGAGACAACACAAACTGAGTATGATAGGTATATTTTGTAATATTTCCTGTGACTGTGAAAGATATATTGATAATTCTAAAATTGCACATTAATTAAAATTGATATTGTTCAAAGGGTATTAAGTTATTTCATAGAAAACATTTGACTCAGTTTCCGTAAGTCTTGTGAACTTTCGTACTCAGTCATTTGACCAACTTTCTCTGTAACAAAAATGAGATATCAATGGATCCTAATTCATAGGCTTGGTGTAAAAATGAGAGGCTGTTTCACACAGTTTTCAATGTTTTGGTAAATAATCATTGTTCTCATTACCAGTGGCATTTTGTCAAGTTTATCTAGATATACTTCTTTTGTTTTGGTACTTGCTATTTGTATAGTGTAAAATGTACTAAAAAGTTGAGAAATTTGTTAAACTTGGTTGAGTTTTCTAGAGAAACTGTACATCAACAATGATACAGCAAATACCTAACAATTTATAATGCTTACAATTAACCAATGCTCTAAAGCACATTACATAGCTTAACTTGTTTACAGTTCATATCAACTATTCTACAGTCACTATTATCATCCCTATTACGTATATGGAACTCTAGGAAAGAGGGAGGTGTAACTTTTCCTAAAACCACAAGGTAAAAAGGCTAACTTCTGAATCAGATGTTCTGGCTCCTTCTAAATTGCTTTGTATATTATTATTTTTAAAAATAACGATGACAATTATATGGACACTTAAAAACACAAAACTAGTTCATATTATTGTACCATCAGCTCGATTTTGCTAAATTAATAGGAACGATAGCTGGTCAACAAACGGAAACTGTCTCTACCTCATATTTTACATGGTAACAGAGGTACAAGTCCAGAGACTACTTGAAAAGGAGACTTTGTTTTTCATTTTTTTCCCAGGGTAAGAGTTTTATTTTAATTACATTACTATGAGAGTGGGATGTCTTCCACAGAACACAATTCTAATCCCTCAGCTGCATTTACCTTAGTAGTTCCCTTTTACAATATTTAAAAATGTTATCAAAATGAATTTTGGCCTGCTTTTTACCCATTAAAAAGTATTTTTTAAAAACTATTCTTTTATTGTCCAGAAGCATAGCTTTAATAGCTGCTCCCCATGAATACATTTTCACAAAAAATCATCAATATTATAATATCTTCTTATTAATGTTTCTCCAGGGGATGCTTTAAGCATTTTAACTAAGACAAATCTTTGTTGTGTGAAACAATTCTGCACACGGTAGGACACTTAGATTTCCTAAAAATTAAATGTCACAAGTCAACATTGTAACAACTTAAAAAAATAAATGTTCAGTCAAGGATAGAGGAAAAATAATAACAACAGCATGTTCATGTGGCTGAAAATGAGTAATGGATTTGTTGATGTAATTATGTTATCCTTTCTTCTATTGCCCATTTTTAAAAAAAAATTTTTATAATTAAAGGTTTAAAAATGACATTCATAATTCCTAAGTGCCAGCTGGGGAGCAATAACATCTCTGTTTGACAACTACCATAGTCAAATAAGCCTTGAAATTTTTTCCATAGTATATAATTTATAAAAGTAATATAGCATTCTTTCATTTAGGTATATAATTTCCTCAATTGTGTTGTCAAAGTAGTGACCAATTTCCTTTCTGACTCATCTAATCTGTATTTGGGACAGTGATAAAGAAATTTGTTTAACTTTGATTCAATGTAAATATAATAATCAAATATTTGGCAACAATAAGTAGAGGTCAGAATATTTATAAAGCAAATTCAATTATGGGGTTAGTAAATATTGAATGATTCATGTTACACACAATTAATTGTTACATTCCTAATAGTCAAACCATTAAATTCCAATTATCATTAAATGACTTTGTTTATATTTAATAACCAGTTAATAAATAATTTAGGATTAATGTAAGATAATAAAAATAATTCCCTATTTGTTCCTAAATGTTCTGTGGTTTGTTTCCCCTATCCTTGAAGACATCTCAGTCTTTTCTCATATCTTACTCAGTGAATTAGAACTAGAACTGTCAATTCACTTTTTTATTTTATTTTATTTAAAGAGAGAGGGACAGTGAGAGAGAGAGGGAGAGAGAGAAAGACAGAATCAATTTTATTTAGTTTTTCATGTGGCCTTCGTTGCTTTGACACTTCGTTGTGTATGTCATGGTGGGGTTTGAACTAGTGTCCTTGCACATGCCAGGCAAGCCCCATAACCGCTGAGGCACGACTCCAGCCCCTGCCCAGTCACCTTTAAAGTGCAGTTTAAAATAAGGAAATGGAAAATCACAAGTTGCCACATTCAGGAATAAATTATGAGATATTATTTTATATCATGATCAAAATAAAATATTGTAAAGAAATATGATAAATTGTTTTATTCCCCAAAATACTCAATGTAATGGTCAAATTCTTCCGAAGACTCAAAACGCTGAAACTGACTGGAGAAGAAAAGCAAAACCTTTGTGATGCTAAAACAAGGATGAAAACTTAGTTACAACGAAAAATTTCCTCACAGAGAAAAAAGCCATTTTGCAGATTCTGTGGGAATTACTAACCAAATTGTATCAGTTCTTCAAAATAGAGAAAGCACTTATCACTTGATAATAAAGCCAAATAAGCAGTTAACAGGAAATCAAAAGTACAGACCAATATTTTTTGTATACAGAGGCACAATATTTCCTTAATAAAATATCAAATCAATCCAAGAAGTAAACTGTAAAGTTAATGCACAAGGATAACCAAATGATGTATATCCTACTGAAGCAAAGTTGATTTAACATAAAAAAAATCACACTTTGAATGCATTGGTAGAAGAATGAACAAAAAGTGTCATCTGAACCTTGAATTCAGAATTAGTACTTGACAAACTCCTACATATATTCATGACAGAAAGCTCTAAACAAGCAGCAGATTGGAGACAGCTTCTTCAACCTGGTTAAGTGTCCATTAGACAATGAGAGCTGACATCACGGTAAAAAATTAAACATTTATCTGCTCTGGGTGAGTATTTTTAGCATTGTTCTAGAGGGTTTAATCATGCAATCAGACAAAAATACAATTTTTAAAAGTTGATCTCCAGTTGTTAAGCCTTTCTTTTGAGATAAACCCTTGTGGAATTCCAGAACTAAATGAAATCTGTAATGATTGTAGCAAGATATAGCTAGTCCTAGTTGTGATAAATATTTTTAAAAATGTATGAAGAAGCCTGGCATTACTCCTTGAGATGGTGTGCTTTTAGCTGGGGCTATGTGGAGTCTGGATTATTCTCTCATCAGGTGCTCTACTCTCCAGGTTTATTAGGAGCTTCATGGAGATGTAGACAAGGGAGCACCCCAGGATTCTTCATGTCTGCAAAATGCAGACAGAAAACACTGCTTTCTTAATCTAACACATCACAAAACTCTATTTCTCCCTTATATTAATCAAAGCGGTCCTAAGTGCCATTCCAAATTGAAAGGGAGGGAAGAAAGACCCCAGTATTGGAGGGGGTGAATGTTAGCCTTCTTGGCAGAAGAACTTGTGAGATGAGATCGATCCTTAAGGGGGGCCATTGTGTTGCAGGACTGAGGCATCTTCCATGAAAGCAAGGTAGCGTGGAGCACCCCTCTGCCGGCCCCCATTTGTGCAAAACCTGATGCTAATGATCAGGTCAGAAAGGTTTCAGACATGTTGCTCATAATGACAGATATGAGTTCAAGAGAGAAGAAGAAGGGACAGGAGCGGGGGAAAGGGACACTCTCAAAGGGACACCAAGCGTCTTCTCAGAGAGGAGAGGAGAGGAACAGCATGCCTCTTCAGAAACTTCCACCCTGGTACACTTCTTGATTTTTGACTGACAGCAGGATGACATTGGACTTTCCTGTCCTCACTGCAATCATAACTGTAGATGAGTTTGGCCCATGTTAATTGATACTCATTGAAGTCTGCTCTTAGTGATTTTATGATTTCTGGGGTGATATCCACAACTACCTGGGTTCTGGGATATGGTCTGTGTAAGGGTCACAAAAGTCCCCATTTTAGGGTAACTTGTTTTCTCATCATTATTTTGGGCTTGCATTTCTACTTCCTTTAACAGGTAGTTTGCTGAGAATTGTGACATTTCCTGTGGACTTAGGAGAAGCAAGGTTGTGAGCAAATTGATTTTTAAAAGCATGTGGGGATTAGTACTATGAGTCCATCTTACAGAGTTATAGACCAGTGGGCTTGTCATTGGTCTCAGATCTCAAAGGACAAGAAGGCATGCTGCCTGAGTTCTGCCCAAGCAGGTGATAATCACCGATCTTCCATGAGTCACCTTCATGCCTCAATCCAGCCACTGAACCCTGAGGAATCCAAGGGCTTTTGAGAATGTTACACAGCAGACACTTGTCTTAGTCCACTTTTTCACTGCTGTAACTAAAAGACTTAATAAGAACAATTTCAGGATGAAACGTTTATTTGGGAGCTCATGGTTTTAGAGGTCTCAGTTTATAGACAGCGGGGTGCATTCCTTAAGGCTTAAGGGAAGTACAACATCTTGGGAAGACTGTGGTGGTGGCCAGAGGCTCAGCATTGCAATCAGGAAGCAGAAAGAGACTAAGCTCACCAAACAGAGCCCAAAGCCACACCCCCAATGACCCACCTCCTCCAGCCACACCCTACCTGCCTGAAGTTGCCAGTTAATCCCTGTGAGGGGATTAATTCACTGATCCTTCAGGCTCTCATAATCCAATCATTTCACCTCTGAACGTTCTTGCATTATCTCACACATGAGCTTTTGTGGGACATCTCGTAGCTAAACCATAACAACAAGTAATAAATATAGTTAAAGGGCACATTTCTAAAAAACAAATGTGAAGTCTAACAAAATATTTTGAAAATTGTAAAATTCTTGCAAATATCAGGCTCCTATTATATTAATATACACTAGAAGTATATTGTTTTCTAATTTAAAAATGACAGGTGCTTTTGAATAACTGTATGAGTCAGAATTGAATTTTGTGATAGTATACTAAATTGCAACTTCAATAATTTCAAAATTGGCACTGTAGTCTTTTATACAAAACACTGAATTGTAATAGTGTAAACCAAGTAAGATATAATAAATGAATAATATTGGTTTTCTTGGAGTTCCTCATTAAACAAGTTCAGTTCTAAATTGCAAGCTTAGTTAAGTTATGTCTAATAATAGCTCTGTTCAAATTACAGTGCTATGATCTGCAGCTAGACTGAGCAATCCTTAAAAGAGGATTTGAATTATTTATCTGTACCTACATTAAAGTCAAATATTAACTTTTATGCCATTGGTGAAAAAACCTGATCTCCAAAGGAAAAGAAATACTTAATAATACCACTAACCTTGTTTAAGTGAAAACTATAGAAAAAACATATTTTGTACATAAAAATTTGAAATAGTATGAAGTATTAGATAATTTGAGTTCCTTGAGGAGAAGAACTGTGTCATATTCATCTTAAAACCTTCAGATTGCAACACGGTGCTACTATGTGTTAGCCAATTAAATATATAAATGAGTAAATATAATCTTAAAATGGACTGAGCTGAGCTGAGACACTAAAACAGGTTAGATAGAATTGATATGAAAGAAAATCTTTATAGATCCTGTCCCTCTGATGCTATAGGAATTAATGTGTTTTCCGTGAAGTAACTCATGGTCAATAAAATCTATATAACTCTATGCTGTTTTATTTTGTGTTAAACCATCTGTAATTTAAAAAGTTATTCCCAAATGCCTCTTGTTATTATAACCAGAACATCAGATTAGTATTTTATGGTCACCTAGAATATGAAAAAATTCTAAACATCACTAGTCATCAGTGAAGTACAAACCAAAACCAAAATAGGGTATTATATCACCCCAACAAGAATGTTTATCATTAAAAAGACTAATAACAAGTGCTGGGGAGGTATAGAAAAAAGGGAAACCTTGTGCATTGTTAGTGGAAATGTAAACTAGTACCACTTTATGGGAAAGCAGTACGAAGTTTCCTCAGAAATTTTAAAATTGTGCTACCATATGATGTAACAGTTCCACTCTTGTGTATCTATCCAAAGGAAATGGAATAAGTATGTCAAAAGGAACACCGCACTGCCATGTTCACTAAGCCTTGATCGCAAAAGCCAACAAGTGCAAACAAGCAAAGTGCCTTATGCTTGATGAATGGATAAAGAAAATACAGTGTATGTTCACAGAGGAATGCTATCCAACCATTGAAAGAAAACGACATTCTGTTACTTATGACAGCTTGGATGGAAATGGAGATAATTATAATCAGTGAATTAAACTAAGCACAGAAAGATAAGTACTGCATGATTGCACTTATATGTGGAATATAAAATAATTAATCTCTTAAAACTTGAGAACTGAGTGATGGTCACCAGAAGCTGGAGAAAGGAGTAAGCAGAGGAATGAATAGAGATGGATTAATAGTTCTACTTTATAATTAGATAAGAATAAAAGATTGTGTCATATTACCACATAGCAAGATGAATAAAGATGATAATGTAGAGTTTGAGCAGTGGCTCAGCAGTATAGCACCTTCCTGGCACATGCAAGGACCCAGATTCAAACTCCAGCACCACATACACACCTAAGTGTTGGAGTAATGAAAAGTAGATGAAAAACTAAATAAAAGTTGATTCTACATTTCTATCTCTCCCTCCTCCTCTCTCTTTGTAAAGAAGGAAAGAAAAAAAATATGATAATATAGCCCATACTACAAAAAGCTAGATAAAGGATACTGAATGTATTCACCACAAAGAAATGATTAATGTTCTAGGAGATAAATACATTTATCCTGATATGAATATTACACTAGGTCAAATGTATTCAACTAGTATTTTTTATTTTTTTTCAAATTTTTTCAACATAGTCTTATGTATTGGAGGGGGTCATTGCTACATATTCATTCATATATGGATATTGACAAAGTAACTTAAGGCCAGCCCTAGTCCAGGAATTTCCCCTATCAACCATTTCCCACTCCCACGTCTCCTCTGCTTTATCCCCATGTTATAGATAATCAGCATAAGGATGTGTATTAATTCTTGACTTTTCTGATCTTCTCTGCACACCTGTGTATAGCTTCTCATGGGAGTATAGGATTCCCAATTGCATTGATAACCCCCCAATCCCTTCTTACCTCCCCTACCTCCCTCCCTTGTCCCCCCAGTTTCATAATTATCTGAAAAAATTCATCTATGTTGAGTTTATTTTTTGAACTTAGCCAACTTTTACCTCTCTAAGATTTTACTCTAGCTTCCACATATGAGAGAAAACATTCAGCCCTTAAGTCTCTGAGTTTAGGAAACTTCACTCAGCATAATTCATATATATATTTTATGTTCTTATGTATCAGTTAAAATAAATTTAATTAAAATAAATTAATAAATAAGCAAATATTTGAAAATTTTAAGGCACATAAAACTCACTGTCAATTTGATAATCAGGGTAGTTTTACATTAAAATAATTAATAAATGTCATTTTATAATAATCATATTCCTGAAACACCTACTTTCCAAGAATATAATAAATTATTTATAGCTTTTATTTCTAGTTAATTTTCTTTCATTATGCTCAACTAAGACATAAGCAATGAGTATATAATGCACAAAATGATACGTTGCACTTTAGCCTCTTCCACACTTTCCTGGTTAATCAAAATGTGATTTATTCCTCTAAAATATCTTCATTCACTTCTATCCACCTGTGCCTTATTTGTCCTCCTCTCTCTCCATCCTTTCTTCTAAGGGCCCATTTTTGACATGCTTCACTTTGCATTTTTCATACTCACTTATAATCTATTTGTTGTTGAACACCAAATATATTTTTCAAAGCTAAAATTTATTAATTTTTTGACCAGTATACACAACTGATTGCAAATGACCCATGAGTGGCAGGCCTATCATACCTGTTCTGTTCAAAATTAAGCTTGTAACTTTTGCCCAACAGCACTGTCTCTCATTTCTACACCCTTTACGGTACCCTGTACTGTCCTCCCTGCTCCTATGAGAAACCTGTCAGCCAATGCTAATGTTTATCCACCTCATTTGCACATCAAAAGAGGTCCAATTTTCATCATTTTCCCATCTTTACTTTTTGTTAAATCTTTCCATTTTTATCCTCCTTGTTATTACTCCCTAAAACATAAAAGTTTCTTTCTTAAATTATAAAATCTTTTTATTAGATTTTTTTTACCATTCTCCAAACCTATGTGTCTTCAATTATATTGTTCAATCAGCACACATTTTTAAAAAATACCATACCATTCAAATCAAGTTCAATCTTATATCGTATTTTATTTTCAGTCTTTATGTCTCTATTTCAGAATAATATTGAAATATCACACATGCTTGAATAAAACCCCAACCTTAATTTTTCTCACCTGGATTATCTTTGTTGTTGGGAGGAGAAAGGTGTGGGGAGAGAGACAAAGACAAAAAAAATTACCTTCTACTCACCCTAAATATTTTTTCTGTACAGTCAATTACTTCTGTGCTTACTTTCCTCTTAATATCCATGATTTATTCCACTTAAGAATGTGGCAGATGACATTTCTACTACCCAAAATGCAAATAATTTCTACCCCTTTTTCACTTTCTTTCCCTCATATTTCAGTTTAGGTGCTATTTAGGATCTCTGTGGTACCTTTCTGTACGCTCCCACAGGACTCTCATTTCTTGCTTTCTTTGGATTCCAACTGAACATGGTATTTTCTTCACAGCATAATATGCTTAAGGTCATTATATCACATGTCCAACTAACAAATTTTTTTCTTAGAAACTTTGATCCTAAAAATTAAGGATGGTATGTTAAGACATGTACCAAAGAATAAAGAAATGAAAAAGTATTACAATTTTTATGTTGTATTTATATTCATAATAAACGTTTTAGACACATTAATGAATAGCAGGTATAACATAATATTATTGACTTAAACTGTTAATATATAACATGCTTCAAGCATGTTTGAACTATTTGCAATACATTAATTATATATACATCCATATGTTCCATTATGTATAATAGGCCATGGAAACAAAATAGTATAAAATAAGAGTCTTTACTCCAACAAGTCCATACTAAATTGAGGAGGTCACTGTGCAAATAGATTTGATATTATACACCATGTCAATATAATAATATTTTGATATAACAAGGCTCTCTATTTTTTAACTCTGTGTAGCTGAAAGAACACTTCTATGTAAAAGGAGTTTTTATATCTTCATAAATATATATTTGTACCCGGATTTTAGCATTTAGGCGAAAAGTTCTTCATGTAATTTTAACTTCCTGAGAAACTCTGATACTAATTGTGTAAAAAATAAGGCTGGCGTTAATGTTGTATATGTTATTTTGATGAAGCAATTATATTGATTTAAAGTACTCCTAAGCAGTTTGATTATATTAGTATACTCATAAACAGTTGAAGGTTTAAAGTAAAATATAAGCCATCGCACATAAATTTGGATTCCATTATATTTGCATAGCACATAATAGTGAGAAAAATGGCACCATTTCTAAATTAAGCTGATGATCATGGTGATGTTAATGATTATTATTTCCATGTTATACGATGCACTGCAGTGCTTTATGAAATAGTTGGAAACTATTTTATAAGTAATTCATTCTTCAGAGTATAACTCTTATAACTGCTATTGAAATGTTGTCAATTCTAACATAAATTAAACTTATCTTCCATTGAGAACACAAGTATTTTTACATAGTTACTCAGGGTAAAGAATATTTAGTCTAACCATCTATACTCCACATAGAAAGCCAAGCATCTATGAAAAGTAAGAGAAAGATAATTAGCTGGACTGGTGAAGTAAGAAAAAAATAAATCAGTTCAGAATTTTAAGCAATTACTCTATGTAGTCCTGAAAACTCTCTGAGTCAGTAAGTATATTCATAGTGACTGGTTTCCCCATATTTGTGCTCATCATTAGGACACTGGAGAATGTGGCACCATGGTTCCAAAATCAATGCCTAATGAATGACCTGGGAAGTTTGTTTCAAAGGCAGATTCTTGACAATTTTCTGATTCCACATGCCTTGAATGAGGCTCAAGTGTCATTCCTTTAGGAAATACCCCAGGTGACTGTGATGTTGGTGATCTTGGTTGGCATGTAGAGGAACAATAGTAGAGAAGAAAAGGCCAACCCAAGGTATTATTCTAAATCAGTGTGTATAGAAATATTACACCTTTTCTGAAAAAAAAAGTTCAAATCAAACCAGGAAGGAGAGTACTGCTGTTCTGACACCAGAGAGTATCCCCACTCACCCTTGCCACCAGCTCTCTGCTCAGTCACAGTTACCCAACTGGTACACTCTCCGGCTGTTAGTATTGGATTGAGGAATTGCAAGTGCAGGAGCTACTGCCTTCCAAACCCAGTGATAGGAAAAGCTGGAGAAGTGCATGGTTTTCAGACATGTATTAAGCTGAGAATACAGGTAGAAACAATGAAATGAGGACAGACTTATTCCCCTGGAAAAACGAAGTTTTCAGGGGAATTTTTAGACTGTTAAATGAAACCACAGATTTTTTTTAAAAAAAATATTTCTCCTCTACTTCCCTGTGTACATTCAGCTTTCCCACACAGCTTTTTGATACCACTATGACTTTGCTTAAGTTCAACTTATAATTCCCTCATTTCTTCCATGAAAATTTAGTTTCCATTTATTAATTGATGCTTTATAGTTGTACATAAATGTGAGATTTGTCATTAGATATAGATACATGCACACAATGCTTTTTTAAAAATCTTTTAATGATAGTCTAAATGACAATTCCTGAGGGAGAGAGTATGCTTATGTGACCAGGGGAAAAATGTATTTCTAAGAACACTTCGTATTTTAATTATGCATTTAATATATTTCACTAGATTGCTGCTTTTCTCACATCATTTTCAGGACCTACAAGCCAGGTTATACGGATCCTAAACTTCCTTCTTTTCAAAAGTAGCTTATTTAGGTGCCCAGAGACACATGAGGTGGGCAAATTTCTGAAATGTTTCCCAATGATTCTCACTGCCTTCTTATTCATACCCTATGTCATTTGGATTTGTGGTTTGCTTCCACTGAACCAAAGTTTGACAGGAATGAGTTTTGATTACATAAATTTTGACTCCCATCTAGCAGGCATTCTCCATTTCCTTTGCTATGTTTGACTTCACTGACAGAACATTGTGAATTGCCCTCTGAAGAGGTTCACGTGGCAAGAACCAAGGTCAGCCTAGTGAGATCCTGAGTCTCAAGTCCCACATCCTACAAGAAACTGAACCTTAGTTTCACCCACTATGTGGACTTAGTAGCAGCCTAATGAGAGGGCACCTAGATGTCTCAGGTTAATGGTAAGCAGATATGTAATTAATAAATGCTGGTTTCCTAAGTGACCAAATACTGGTGTAGTTTGTAACACAGCATAATTAACTAGTATCCCATAATACTCTGGAGGTCTCCTTTCTAAGTTCTGACAGGCTTCCTCTGCAGCGAATGAGGAACTGCTGATGAACAGCAACACAATACTTGAAAACACATCTAATGTTGCTGCTTTTCTTTCTTAATGTTTAAATACAATCCCTCTGTGATCCCCAGAATCACCCTTCCACCTATTTTTAGGAACATTTTGCTACTCTTCTATTTAGATGGCATCCCCGCTCCATTCTGCAGAACATCCATATTGTGTTATGATTTATAAATATGTTTGAGAGTCATTTCGACTATTGTTCCAACTAACTCATTTAAAATAAATGAAGGAAGTAGAGATTACTGGATATGTGCCACAGTAAAATTACTGGCATCCAAAACACAGAGTGAGTTTTGGAGTGAGAAAGTCCAGGGCTCCAATCCCAGGTTTGCCTTCCTTGGCTGTGTGGCACTGGGCTACAAAAGTTAAAAAAAAAAAAAAAAAAAAAAAAAAAAGAATCTCAGAGCATCTATTTCCTCATTCATGCCTGCCTGGTGGGTGGTAATACTCACCTTTCATGATTACTGAGGGGATCCCAGGAGTTAATGAATATATAGCTAGTAGAATAATTCAGCTACTTTGTTTTATCATTACTTACTATTCTAAAAAAAATAGGGATTTTGTTCACCTTGGAAGGGAATAGCACTTCATGGTTAGGTTTTTTGTTGTTGTTGTTGTTTGTTTGTTTTTTTGCATATAGACAAAAAATAATTTAAGACTATTCTACAAAAAGATTATTTCTTTCTGCTTACATCCTCATCACCTTATGGGGCTGGAGCGGTGGCTCAGCGGTTATGGCGCTTGCCTGGCATGCACCAGTACGCGAGTTTGAACCCCAGCACCACGCACACAACGAAGTATTTGAGGAATGAGGATCACATGAAAAACTAAATAAAAATTTCTTCTCTCTCTTGCTCTCTCTCTCTCACTGTCCCTTCTTTCTTAAAAAAAAAAAAATCATCATTCCGTTAGGATCATAAGGTAGTCAGTCAACCTTCTGCAACTTCCTCCTGAACTTTACTTAAATCTGAATTTTCTGGATTTTTATAGTTATAACCTATTACAATTCATTAGTTTGTTTCTGTTCTATCTATCTTTAGGCTGCAATGTCTGTGAGAATGGACACTGTTCTCAGTTTTCTCATTAACTGCAACAAATAATGTTTACACACTAATGATCCTTAGTATAGTTAATAAAGATCGGAGCATAATTCACGTTTAGCCTATAGACAATAATCTTGTAGTTTGATTTTTCTGTACATGTGAAAATTGTATCATGTGTTCTGTTAAGTAACAATAGTTATAAAATATATCCATATAGAAGACCATCTTATAAATTTGTTTTCCAACAATTAAATTCCAAGTCCCAATGTTATATATATATATGTCAAATTTCCCAAAAATAGCATT
>PVKS010029786.1:0-25028 GCA_004027875.1 Aplodontia rufa | reverse complement strand
TAAGTCTATGTTGATGGCCCCTTTACTGAGCTCTCCAAAGCCCCCCAAAGTTCAGGCACAAATACAGGCTATTGATAAAAAATATGTTATTCCAACTGTACAAAGACCACCTCATGTAGCCTATGAAATTGGGGGTCGCCTCTGGTATCCACCACAAGCAGCTCAAGTTAACAAGTACGTTAGTTCTCCACCTACTGACACCCCTTTTTCTCCTCCTTTTACAGGAATTTACAATGAGTTTGGTCAGTATATAATTAGTATGAATGGTAAAATGGACTAATGTATGACACCTGTCTTTCTCAAAAAAGACTTCGTAGACTAGGTCCATGTTAGAGTTGTAAAACAAAAGAACAAGGAAACAACATATGTATAAATATATCTCAGAGTTAAGTGCCTTAATTATATCTGGAATGAGGAATAAGAATGTTTTTCTACCCTTTAATTACATTGTCTTTATCAGAATAAGTTTCTACCTTTTAGATTACTAGATAAGTATACAACAATATTACTGTAAGATTGATTGTTAGATTGATTGTTAAGTATTAGGACTCAACAACAAGTTAGTTTAGTAATATAACAATTTAACCTTTAGAGTAAATATGTTACTTTAATCTTCAGAGTAAATAATTTCCTTTAAGATGGAGTAGCTGCAGTTAAGTATGTCTTTACTAAAATACTTACATATGTAGTTAATTGTACTCATGGGGAATTGATCTTTTAATCCAGATCATGTCTCAAATATACAGCTATTAAAACTTAAATAGTATATGGTCTAGCTCTAGGTGTAGAAAATCTTAAGTTTCTATTTCCCCTTAGTGAGGTCTTATAGGATGTGGTTTTAGATAAAAAATATTTTAGACTAGGAATATTAGGTAAGTTAGTAATGATATTTAAGAAATTATAGCATAATTAATCATAGAATAAGATTAGATTTAAGTTTAATTTTAAAATAGCCTTAAGGATAATGTCTATCACCACAGGTCTAAACAAGGACAGATGGTCAATGTGTGGTTACTGTGGTTAATGTGTCAAGGAAGTATGTTGTATTGATGGTTTATGTCAGAGATTACGGAAAAATTTTTCAAAAGTCAAAATGTTATGAAACAGTTAATGAAAGTGTTGTTTTGCTACCTGTATAAAAATACATCACAATAAAGAACAGACAGCATTTTGCTCTAGCAGCTTGCTGTGACTGCTTGCAACTTGCCCCAGAGGTTCTTCTCGTTCCTCTGCGCCGACTCCACTCATCCTTCGGGGACCCAAGAGTTCTGCTGGGGTTGGCTCCCAGCAGACAAGAACAGTTCCAAGGACATGGTGGGAACAGATGCTCTACTGGAGTTGGTTGATAAGGCTAAGAATTGGAAACTAGGACTTCAGACATATTTTTCTAAATATTTTTTGTAACTTCTATTTGTTTCCATAGATTCAAGTGAGATGAATTCTAGAGCTCAGAGAGTCAGGTTCTAGAAATTATTGTCCATGTCTCTTTAGATAGCTTAGCAGAGAGCCGATTCAGCAGGCCCGAGCCTCCTCAACAGGAGAGCAGGCTGGCACAGTTGCTGCGCTCTAAAAGCTTTCCCCTTCCATCAAGACCGTGTGCTGATTCTATTTTTAATTAACACAAACTAATTGTACATATTTACAGGGTACAGTATAACTTGACATACATGTACATACATAATGAGCAAATAGGGTAATCAGCATTTCCATCACTTTCAAGAGTTATCCTTTCCTTGTGTCAGGAACTCGCTTCTAGTTCTTCATAAAATACATGGTAAGTTGTTGCAAGCTATAGCCACCCTTCTGTGCTGTGGAACACTAGAATTTATTCCTCCTATCTAATTTTATTACATTGTCTGTTGTACGACTTCTGTCTCCCTTCCCTTCTATTCTTCCTAGCCTCTGAAGACCATTATTCTACTTTCTTCCTCCATGTGTTCTATTTTTTTTCAGGTTGCATGTATAAATGAGAACATGCAGTATCTATTTTTCTGTGCCTGGCTTATTTCACTTAACGTAACAATCTCCAGTTATATCCATGGTGCCATAAATGGACAAGACTTCATTCTTTCTTCATGATGGAATATTATTCAATTGTGTATATTTGTGTGCCATATTTTCTTCATCCATTTATTCACTGATGGATACTTAGGTTGCTTCCATAGCTTAGCTATTGTGATAGTACTACAAAAATCATGGGACTGCAGGAATCTCTTTGATATATTGCTTGTACTTCATTTGAATATATATCCAACAGGGTTGCTGCTAAATCATATGGTGATTCTATTAGCTTTTGGAGGAAACTCTATACTGTTTGCTATAATGGCTGTAATAATTTAAACTCCCCCTAACACTGTATAAAAGCTCACTTTTCTCCACAGCCTCCGTAACATTAATTTTTTTTTTTGGTCTTTTTGATTATAGGCATTCTAACTGGATTAGGATGATATCTCATTGTGGTTTGAATTTACATTTCCCTGAGGACTAGTAAGGTTGGATATTACTTCACGTACTGATTGGATATTTATGTAACTTCATTTGATGAGGGTCTATTCGGGTCACTTCCCATTTCTAATTAGATAACTTGATATTTGTAGTTAAATCTTGTAGTCCCTTATACAGGATGAATATTAATCTCTTTTTTGATGAACAGTTTGCAAGTATTTTCTCCCACTGCTCAGGCTGTCTCTTCATGCTCCTGACTGTTTCCTTGGCTGTGCAGAAGCTTCTTAGTTTGACACAATCACATTTGGACTGCTTTGCTTTTATTTCCCGTGCTTCAGGGATTTTATTTAAAAAATATTGTCTATACAAATGTTTTGAAATGTTTCCCCTGTTTTTTTCCTGTAGTTTCAGAATTTCAGATCTTATATTTAGGCCTTTGACCCTTGTTGGGTTATTTGTGTATACTGAGAGAGGGAAGAATTTTCATTCCTCCACATATAGATATCCAGTTTTTTCTAGCACCGTTCGTAAAAGTGACTAGTCTTTTTCCCAAATGTGTTTGGCACCTGTGTGTCAAATTGTGAAAAATTAGTCCACTGTAGATTCGTGTATTTATTTCTGGACTCTATTTTATTGCATTGAAGGCCACTTCTCGAATAGGAAGCACTCAATTCTTACATTTTTTTCTAGATAAGGGATTGGCAAACTATGGCCCCATGGTAAAATGCGTCCATCAACTCTTTCATAAGCAGTTTTACTGATACACATATTGCCTACTACTGCACATACTGGTTGTGGCTGCTTTCGTACTACAAAGGCAGAGCTGAGTAATTTCATAAAAACATGAGGCCACAAAGCTAAAACTATTTGCTCTTAGCCCTTTACAGAAAAATTCCGCCAACTCTGATTTAGATAACAAACCCTTGTGGATATAAACATGCAATTTCTATAGCTATAAATGTACAGGTTCCATCACTCTGAAGATGTGACAGAGGCAGAGTCCTCACCACTAGCTCATTGGCCATGGGGCATCCAGTTCAATTCAACCCATCTACCCTCGCTGCTTGGGCATCAGCCCCTAGGAAGTCCTGTGTGATGTCTGCACCACTCTAACTACGGGACCTATGTCAATGATCCCTTACCACATGATAGGTAATGATGGAACCATTCTCCCCTGTTGTGTGAGGCTTTAAAAGGAAAGAATACAAGGAGTATATTTTGAGTTGCAGAATATACTTGAGATAAACATACAAATATACAGGTATAGACATAGATATAGATAGGTTTTCTAGATCAAAACTCAGTTCCAAAAATAGCAGGGGTTTGGCTAAGAATATTGATTATAGATGATGCAAAGAAACATTTGATTAGAGTCCTGAGACCCTGTGAATCTCTGACTAGGTGACACTCTGCCTGGTAATATTGTGTGGGGAAAGAGCAATATGTACAGAATACACTTCAAGGAAATGTAATGCTCCTGGTTTGGTATCCAAATTACTTTTTTTTCCCTGTGTTGCCTCCAGAGTACAAACACAAAGAACCAGCTCAATTGAGGCCAAGCCACAAGCTGCATTGTCAATAAATCTGGATCAGAGGGGATTGCAATCGCAAAACCTCCCTTATCACTCCGTGAACTTACAGCTTGGTAAGTATGCAACCCACACAGTCACAGCCTTGAAGAAGCTAAAACTAAGAGAGAGGGGCACAGTTAGCCCCTGCAAACCCTGGAAGCATGAAAATATGAAAGACGTGTTTCAAGTTCCTAAAGCCACAGTGGAGTGGCCATGCTTCCTGATTCTGAGACTCAAAAGCTTCCAAGCATGCCCCAGTGTCACCAGTTGAATTAGAATTGCTCTCCTTGCTGGAGGAAGAAGGTGCATAAAGTTCTCTGTAACCCTGCTTCCTCTTGAAGAATGGAACAGAGGCTACCATGTGTACATAAAATAGGTCTATAATATTTCCACTAACACTGGGCTGCATGAGCTATGGGCATTACTTTTGACTCTTTAGCTTTTGGCTTTAACTAAAATTAAGGTGATTTTTTTTCTTGGCTCTCTGGAACTTAATACTGTCATAGTGACAGCGTGGAGAAATAAGCTCTTTTTTCCAGAGGCCCAGAGCCAAGCTTACCTAAGCTGTCCTTGCCAGGCTTCCTCTATTCTACCAGTCCTTCCATGATCGGGAACTTCTCCCAAATACATGAAAGCATGACATTAAAATTATTTATCTTTCCGCCCTCCCTTTTATTCCCTAGCACATCTGTCAGGGAATAAAAAGATAAGGAGAAGAGGGTCTCCCTTGATGTCCTCTAGTCCTGAGTGAGGGATTTTCCTCTACCCACTAGGAGAATCTAAGTCCATGAAGTGGAAAGAAGGAGGGCAGATACTCTTGATTTTCACTTAGAGGTTATGGGATGGATCTGACAAAAAGCTTATCATGAGAACCAGGAAGAAAATAATTTGCTATTCTGATTGAGAGGACTTTAACTTAAAATTGAAAAGGAAGATGAAATATTCTCAGGAAGATATCAAAGATGTCAATATCACTTTTTATATTAAAAAAAGATGAACACTGGAGAAGGGACCCAGTAATTCAAAGAGCATAGCTCAAAGTACAAAAAAAAATGCATCTATTTTAGCAGATACACCAAAGCGTGTAATATATATTTGGGGAAAAAAGTCAAGGTGAACTTGAGGTTTAGCAGAAATCAATTTTACCTCATAAATATCACTGAGACCTGGTGGTATAGAATTCGTTAAGAGGAATGTGATCAAAAGATATATTTTCTTCAAAAGAAATCAATCAGATAAAAATGGAAGCAAAATAAAATTATAACTTAAAGAATTTGTAATAGAATATAAGTATACAAATGAAAAGGATGTCATGCTTAGAATTCTTTTTTTAAAAGAGAGGAGAGAGAGAGAGAGAGAGAGAATGAAAGCATCAATTTTATTTTCATGTGACTTTTGTTGCTGCGACACTTCATTGGGTACATGGTGCTGAAGTTCGAACCAGTGTCCTTGCGCATGCCTGACAAGCACTGTAACCACTGAGCCACTGCTCCAACCCCATGTAGAAGCCTTTTCAGTGAAGAAAAGAGAATTTCAGGCAGGGTCCTCATCATAGTGGAGGTGTTCTAGATGACTATAAGGGGTGTTCTACTCCAGGAAGGGAAGCATTCCAGGAAAATTCTTTATCTCTTCTCCCTACCCTTACATGGGAAGAGAAGTGAACTATTTGGTATAAACAGAATCTGACATCAATGGATTGAATATTTTGATTGGAACACTATCATGACATAAGGGGCTGGACATAGTGACATTAGAGTCAGGTGGTACTTGTTATCTTTATCTCTTTGATCCCTTTCTCGGGGATTGAAATGGCTGAGACAGTGGTTGGCTTTCCAGATAGGTAATTTTATGTCTAAATAAGAGTTCCACCCAGCAGTTACAGACTAGCTCTGCCTACAAAAATATCACAGTAACTGATAACTATCTGCCTTAGAAACCCCTGTCCTTGAATGGTATTCCAAGGTCCACACCCACAGAGCAGGAGGTAGAAAGCACAATTGCTTTTGCAAGTCCAAGTCACCTGCTCCAGTCTAGGGCTAATTAAAGATAAAGAAGATACTTTTACCTCAGAAGTGTGCCTATGTGTCCATTTCTCACATAGACTCCTAAAATTCTAATAATGGCTACTTAGTTGATTTTCATTTTAGAACTCTCAGCAATCCAAAAATAATAGCTCTACTTTAAAATGTTATTTTCAGAGGTCAAGGCGCACAGCTCACCTTGATCTTAACTCTCCTTCTATTTTTCTGGAAATCTCTATCCCACATTCTTTATGTTACAACTCAGATAACACCTCTATCCTTGACTCTATTGCAAACAATAACTTGAGTTTTCTCTAGACCATAAATTCTTTAGAGGAGAAACAAAAAAATCATAAATTTCTCTGTACATTATCATCACTTTTTGGCTTGTTCCTATCTTTATAAACCAAACTAAAGATCTCAGAGACATTCTAGGGTCTTCCCTCCAATTCATGCTTTCCTGTCTTAGATGACAATGCATTTAATTTCTCTTTGACTATTCCAGGTCATGCCAAAGGTCATGACTTAAGTCTAAAATGCCAACTCTTCTTTTTTTTAAAGAGGGACAATGAGAGAGAGATAAAGAAATAATCAAATCAATTTATTTAATTTTTCATGTGGCTTTCAATGCTCTGACACTTTGTTGTGTAAGGGGTGCTGGGGTTCAAACCCGTGTACTTGTGCATACCAGGCAAGTGCCGTAACTGCTGTACCACCACTTCAGCCCAAAATGCCAACTCTTACTCTCAAAAGTGCCTTCATTGAAGATAAATGACAAAGCCAAAGCCAACCTTGCCTTCTTCCTTCCTGTGTCTTGGCTGGGTCCCTCTTCTTCCTAGTTCAGACTTTCACCAAGTCCCTTCACTGTAACAGGTTTCTAATTCCTCTTCAAGAGGCAGGATTTCAATTCTCTTTAACAACTGCCAAAGTAGTTGATCTAAACCTCAAATGTTTTTGTTTCCTTGTTTTGAACCTACCTATAGATCTCCATAGATAATTCCAAATTATAGTGCCTGGTCTCTGATTACATCTAATACCTACAATTTATTGTTGTAAGTTAATTTAGTTACACCAAAATTCAAGTGTTTACATTCCCCATGCTGTCTTTCCTCATTTTGCCTCTTCCCATGCTGTCTTATTTACCTGGAATGCCTTCCTGTTGTTGCTGTCTTTCTCCATCTTATCTGGATGCAATTCATCATTTGGGACTCAGCACAAACATCACCTATACCATATATGTCCCCTGACCATCCATGATCACCACTGATTTGGGTGATAGGATCTATTCCTATATTTCTATAATACATTGTGTTCTCTCTCTTTCTGTTTTTTTTTTTAATTTATACTATGGTATTTATATGGTTTCATGGTTGCTTATCTCCACAGACTAGGACATCCTTGGGAATAAAGAATCATTTATTTCCAATTTAGGAGATCATGGTCCTGATACATTAACAGTCCATAGTGAGTAATCCATAATATTTCTACAACATTTATCACAAAATACTTCAAATGCAGGGCTGGAGTGGTGGCTCGGTGGTTACGGCGCTTGCTTGGCATGTGCAAGGACGCAAGTTCAAACTCCAGCACCACATATACAACAAAGTGTCAGAGCAATGAAAGGCACATGTAAAACTAAAAAAAAAAAAAAATTCTCTCTTTCTCTCTCTCTCACTGTCCCTCCCTCTCTCTTTAAAAAAAAAAAAAAACTTCAAATGTACAGAGAAAAATAAGACAGTAGGCACTTTGTAGGTACCCTTGGGTTTTATCATTATCATTTCCAAAACTGCTTTATCCCATTCTATTTATCCCTCTATTCATCGAGCAATCCATCTTGTTTTTAATTCATTTCAAAGTAAACCAAAGGCATTCATTCATTTTGCTCTAAATCTGTCAGAGTGCATAGTATTAACTAAAGTTCATTAATTGCTTATATTTTTTCTTTTGAGACAAGATTTACTTGCAATGAAATACATAAATATTAACTATACTTTTAGTGAGTTTTAACAAATATATATGCTGGGGCTGATCCATCCATTCTTCATCAATTTGTATTTGCGTCTTTGTCAAAAATTAGTTGACTATATTCATGTTGATCTATTTCTCAGCCTTCTGTGCAATGATCTATATAGCTATTCCTCTGCCAATACTATTCTATCTTGATTTACATACCTACATAATAACTCTTGAAATTGGCTGCTTCTGATATCATTTCCTTTCAGTATAAAGAACTTCTTTCAACACTAACTCTAATACTTACTTTTCTTCTATCTTAATTTTCTTTTCTCTTAAAATGTCTCTGTTTGGCATTATATTCTTTTTTAAGAGAGAGAGAGTGAGAGAAAGAGGCAATTTTATTTTTTCATTTGGTTTTTGGTTTTCTTCCTCTTAGTTGTAAGTATGTGGTACTAGGGATCACACCCAGGTCTGCTGCTGAACCACTGCTCCAGCCCTTGCTTTCTGTTCTTTCTTTCCTTTAAGAGAGAGAGGGACAGTGAGAGAGACAAAAGAGGGAATCAATTTTGTTTAGTTTTTCACGTGGTGTTCTTTTCTCTGACACTTCATTGTGTACATGGTGCTGGGGTTCGTACTCACGTCCTTGCGTCTGCCAGGCAAGCATCATAACCACTGAGCCATCGCTCCAGATCCCCTTGCTTTCTGTTCTTAAGGGTTATTTTTTATGGATAGAGAATTCTGGGTTTACAGTTTTCCCCTTCAGTACTTTAAACATATTGTTCTGATGTATTCTGATATCAATTTTTTTTTAATTTTTTTGTTTGGTTTGGTACCAGGGATTGAACCCTGTGGTGTACCCAATCACTGAGTCACATCTCCAGATATTTTATTTTTATTTTGAGACAGGGACCCCACTAAACTGCTGAGGCTGGCCTTAAACTTGCAATCCTCCTGTCTCGGCTTCCTGAGCCACTGGGATTAAAGTCATGTGCCACTACACTTGGCTCTGGCCTCAACTTTTTTAAATAAGAGATTGACAATTATTTGAATTCTATTTCTCCTTTTTATATTGTGATTATTTTCTTTGGCTACATTCAATATTTTCTCCTAATCTTTGCTTTCCTGCAGTTGACTATATTTTGCCTACATATAGTTTTCTATACTCTAATTAGATTTTTCCAAGCTTTTCAATTTAATAAGTTTTTCAGTAAGGTAAAGATTTTGATCATTATTTATCTCATTTCTCATTCTGGGACATGAATTATATCTATGATAAATGTTTCCACACTTAGGCACATGTCTCTGAGACTCTGAATTCTTTAAAAAATATTTTCTTTCTGTTCTTCAGATTCAGTCATTTCTATTGATCAGTTCTCAAGTTCATTGACTCTTCTGTTGTCTCCTTTATTAGGTTTAAGCCCATTCAGTGAAATTTTAAACATTGTATTTCCAATTCTAGAATCTCCGATTAATCATTTGTTATTTCTTTTACTTTTGGACTTCAGTTTACTCTCTCTTGACTCGTTATGAGTACATTTAAATATCATTCTAATAGCTACTTCAATATTCTTGTTTGCACATATTGGTGTTGGTCATCATGTACTTTTTTCTTCTTGAGAATAAATCTAATTCTCTTGAAATGTTGTATATTAAGTAATTTTGAATTGTGGTTTGTTAGATTCCGTTTGACTCCTTTACAGAGTGGTTTTGGTCACTGAATTTGTTTATGTCAGAATGAGAGGCCTCAAACTTCAAACTCAGTTTCTTGGATGGCAGTGTCAATCTAATTTATAAGTAAGTTGTTTGAAATCTTCCCAAATACTGTTGATTGAGGGTTCATTCAGACAGTTGGAATATACTCATAGATGAGAGGTGAGGCTTCTTCTCTCTGATTCCATTGCTTTCCAGAGGCTGTATTGTCCAGAACTTTTTTCTCTGATTCTTCACACCAGAAGGAATTCTGATTTTTCTAACACAGAATCACATTTTATGCCTCAAGAGGCAAACTGGTCTTCACCAGACTTTTAAGTCGTGAAATAGGAATTCACCAGCATCATCCCTTCCTCTAAGTGTTGAACCCCCTCCTGAATCTGCCTACAAATTTTTTCTCTCTAGAACTTCTAGTTAATGTTTTTGTTTTGCTTATTTGTTTGTTTTTCTATAGTTTATACTTGCTATTTGAATTTTTCTAGAATTTACACTTTTCAGGAGTTTATTCATACATTATTAGAAGTCAGCTTTGACAGTTCACAAATATTTCTTAATAAAAACCGTATTATGTTTCCTTGAAGACAGAGACCTTTATCTGTCTATTCACTTGTGTATCTCTAGTGCCAAAAATGTTTTACATGCCATGTTTTAAATGCTCTTTGGATAAATGAACAGATGAATGGTTACTATTGAGACAGTTTACATGAATCAACATTTATTTACATCATCCACAAATCTCAACTACTTTCTAAGAAATCAAACATGTACAAGTCACTAAACATGGTGTATGGCCCTGGCTTTCCCCAAATGTGAACGACTTTGGCACACTTTTCCTAGAACACCTCACAGGATTACTTTTCCTTGCAAAGTGACCCTATATTTCTCAGGCAAAAGTTAGGCATGGAAAGCTGTCTTCTGATGGAGTGGATCAGCTCCCCACATCTCTGGCATATTTTTCCATCTCCATCGAGCCTGGATCGCATTTCTATCTTTCCTTTACATTTGCCTTAAGTAAAGTCAGCCATCATCCTCTATTATTTACATGCTGATCCAAACATAAAGGGAATAAAATAGCAGAGCAGAATGAAGGAGCATTTAAGAACCTGGAGATACAAAGGGCAATTACTTTTGAGAAGATTCACCCAACACAGAGCTTTAAATTCCTTTTGAAATCCCAAATCAAAGGTGCAGCCTATCAGAGCGCTAGAAAATCCATAATAAAAATTTAAAAAGTCACTGATGATAGCTGTTGTTGGATTATACTGAGTGCTTGTGACAGCATCTGCTACCTAAGCATATGAGGGAAACTGCAAGACAGGCTGAACATTTCCTTTGTATACAAAATTCTACAATAAAGTACCCAGTGAGAGAGAGAGAGAGGGAAAAGGAAAGAAAGAAAGAAATGAGATGCAATTGTCAAAGTGAAAGCAAGCAGAATTAATGCCTCCAAACCACAGCCCAGGCGTCTTCCCCTCCCTAGGAGGATTGGTTGGGAACTATAGCTTTGATTTAGTCCTTTAGAACTCCATTAATTTTTTTCTGCTTGGCTGAGTAAGGACTACATAGAGGACAGGCAAGGGGCAGGATGAATCCATTTTTAAACCTCTTCTATCAAATCCTAAATAGGTACCAGTAATATTCAAAAGGTAACACCAGGAGGAATAAGTATCTTTGGGAACTAGGAAGCATTTTCTAATCAAGGATGGATAGGTCCCAACCTGGGTACACCACATAAGCCCAGTGACTTGTTGTGTAGGTTCTGGTCATTAATATGTGGTAATTCCATTTGTCATTTTCACTTTTCAATAACTGATATCAAAAGCAATTTAGGAGGTACGGAGGAGAGCAAGATCAGAGTGATGTGTCCTTGTATTCACCCTAATTGGGCAGAGAGAAAGAGAAAGAGAGAGAGAGAGAGAGAGAGAGAATAACAAAGTGAGTCGTTTTATTCAGGTACACAGAAGTCTACCCAGCACCATCAGGGGAATCAGGTGAAAATCAGTACCCACCTGGGCCACAGGGTTTATGGGGTTATGCATATATCTTTTTCTTTCCTTGTAAAAAAGAAAATAGCTTTCTGATTACAAAAAAAGCTGTCCTCAATTAACATAATCAGAACAAAGAGGTAGAAATGAAGAAAAATATCACCCCAAGTTCCACTGTGCATATTTGTCCTGTTAAACCTTACATCTAGGTTTCCATGATATATAAATCACACACTTTTAAAATGTTATAAAAATGAATTTTTGCATGCTGCTTTATAATTTTATTCTCTTTGCGTATATACCATGATCACCTTTCTGTATCAATAAGTGTATCATAATTTTGAATAACTATAAAATATTTTAATAGTTGGATAAATCACATTTCACATGTCCAAGTGCACTGCTTAATATTTAATTTATTACTGTTATAAACATTGCATTATACAAGGATAAATATGCTTGCTTATGCATCTTTGCATACTGAATTATTTCCTTAGGGAAAAGAAAACCCTAAATATGAAACTGCTAGGTCAAAGAGCATAAATGCTTGAAATTTTGATATATTTTGGCAGGGGAAAAAAACATGGTATCAGTTCACACTCCCACCAGCTGGGTCAGTGCTTCGCATCTGGGCCTGGTGTCTGAGACACTTCCCTCCTGAATGGGACTTTATCTACCGCCATAGTTTGGATCTTGGAATGTGCCCCAAAGGCTCATGGGTGAAAGGCTTGGTCCCCAGGCCATGACACTATTGGGAGGTGGTGGAAAATGTAGGAGGTGGAGTCTGATGGAAGTTAGTTCAATAGAGGGATGCCCTCAACAGGGCTAGTAGCACCCAAACCCCTTAGTCCTCTTTTTTCACTTCCTGACTACCATGAAGTGAGGTGCTTCCTCTGCTACTCCCTCCCACAATCATGTGCTGCCTCACTATGGGGACCAAAACAATGAGCCAACCAACTGTGGACTCACACCTCCAAAACTATGAGCCAAAATAAACCTTTCCTCTTCCTAAGTTGGTTAACTCAGCTTTGTGTGATACCAACAGAAAGTTGACTAACACACCTAATGACTAAGGCCTGGACTTCCTTGGGGAAGGGAAGCCAGAATTATCTTTATCTGCCTCAAAGACTAAAATGTCATTGGTTCTACCATGGGTGCCCAATAAAGAATCTGACAAAAAGGGAAAACTTTTATCATATGCTCCAGGCCTTTGTATTACCTGTCTTCCCCCATTACCTTTCCAACTTCGTATATCACTATTCTCCCACATCTAGGCATCCTTATATCCTCACATTTCCTCCAACATACTAAGCCTGCTCCCACCAGGGCATTTGCAACTGATGGAATTTTTTTTTAAGAGAGAAGACAGTGAGAGAGAAAGAGATAGAGAGAGAGAGAGAGAATCAATTTTTATTGAGTTTTTCACGTGGCTTTCGTTGCTCTGACACTTAGTTGTGTACGTGGGTACTGGGGTTTGAACTCACGTACTTGTGCTCCAGGCAAGCATCAGAACCGCTGAGCCACCACTCCAGTCCCTGTTATTCCATCCTGGAATTTCTTTCCCCTGATTTCCAGAGTACTCATTCCCTCAGGACCGTTCCCAAAGGTCACGTAACCCATGAGGACTTCCATTTCAAATTGTAATCCCCTCATCATTCTCTAGTCTCCTTCTGTTATCTCCTCCAACATCTTTATTATCATATAACCCTAACATTTACTTGACTTTTCTTGGGTAATTTTTGCCTCAACTCACTGATGCGGCAATTTTTGTCTATTCTATTTACCACTGTCTTTCCAGAGCTGAAGAGGTATTCAGTCAACAGATGTCAAATGAAGAAATTAATTTATTAAAATAAAGAATGAATAAAGACATCTGCAAACACAAAGGTAATTGCCAGAAGCACCAAGGAGGCCACAGTGAGACACAGCATACATACAGATGGACACAAGAAAGAGGAAACACAACCTGAGATGAACCATCAGAGTTTTACAGTCATTCAATATGTATTTGAAGAAGAGAGTGAAAAAATACAGGTAACCTTGAAAAGTATACTTAGGGACAGAAAATGCACGATATTTTTATGTAATACGATTTACAAAGTAACAATAAAGTATTATGTACAAGTTAATAGTGTTAAGAAGGTGTGATGGAACCCACAATGAATGAATAGAAAAGGTAGTTTAGAAAAGTTTCTAAAAGAGGTAAAACTCTAGAGGTGTGAATAGGTGTGTCCATTGTGTAGGGGTCTATTGTGTAGAGGGTTTTTCATTTATTCATAAACATTAGTTAAACATTTTTTGTAAATGTAATTAATTGTAACCAATTAATTTTTAACTTATCAAATATTAATAACTTTTTCTTGCTCTTATACACACATTTACCTCATTGAAAGTTCAATGAATTAATTGTCTTAATTTGTCAAGATTCATTCAACTAGTTTTATTCATCTGAATAATCTTCAAATTGCTTCTCATTTATCAATATTGCAATATCTCTATTCCTACCATTTGCTTATTATTTATCTGAATCGTTTATATTCTGTTTTTTACATATGTAGGTCCTTTTTTAAAAAAAAATTTATTGAGGAGTTGTGTTCTTGTACAATCATGAATTTATATGTAGTAACAATATGATATGTCCCTAATCCTAATTTAGAATCACCCCCACATCACCCACACCCCAGTCTCTTGTCTCTTCTATATCCCCCCATAATAGATATAAATGTCTTGATTTATATTTGTGCTTTTCCCCATAACAGATATAAATGTCTTTATATATATTTTTATATATTTGTGCATTTTCCAGAATTAAATGATTGCATAAGTATTATTTAGTTTCTCAGATGAGTAAAGACTAAGCTATATTGTGATTCCCACACACACACATCCGTCCCTCTCATCTCCCCCTCCACATATCTATGGTTCCCCTAGATTTATGTGTTGCTTTGACTTTGGTGAGTCTAATACATGAGCTTGACCTTTCACCCAAGCCTGTTTTGCTCTAGCCTTCACAAATGAAGGACAACATTTGACCTTTGAGTCTCTGGGTTTGGCAAATTTCGCCCAGCTTCATTTCTTCCCTTGCCATCCATTTATCTTCAAATGCCGTAATATGTTGTTTCTAAAAGCTGAGTGGAACTCCATGGTGTGTGTGTGTGTGTGTGTGTAAAACACAGCTTTTGGAGCCATACCGAAGACATTAAGTGGTAAAAGGGAAACAGAGGCCTGCCCTAAAGGTAACTCACTGGAGATAAATAAATATAAATTCCACTCTGACACTTGCAGTAGCTGCTACCTATAGCAGACATGCGGTGCCTTTAACCTAGGGGAGTATGTGGGGAGGAAGGATGCATTTGTCAGGTAAGGCAGTCTGTGAACTACATGTGAAGAACATATCGAATGGGAATTTCCAGAAAATGCACAAGGAAATATTTACAAGGGAAAATGTATGCAAGAGTTTAAGGCCAAGAGAAGGTCTAGTGCCCACAGAACTGCAGGAAGGGGAGCCCAGTGGAGGTAGAGAGGCCCTGAAGGTAGTAAAATAGGGTTGCAGAGGAGAGCAAGGCCCAGGAATGGGCTCTCAGCTCCCGGATTCATTTGAACCCTGGAGCCACTGAACTTAGGAAAGAAATGAAGAAAAGTCAGTGATACAGTCAGCTCTAATCTATAATAAACTCATTTCACAAAATTTCAGACAAATAGAACAGGCTAAAAGAGAACAAGGACCTACTTAATAGGATCTGAAGTCTCTGCCAGAATCAAGGGACTTGGGTAAAAAGATGAAAGGCACAATTTAGACTCCAGCCCTCAGCAGGGCTGCAACAGTGGGCGCCCCAGGCCATAAAGGAGGACAGCAGCGCAGGGCCCTTACTAGGGAGGGGCACTGGCTGCTGCCTCTAGAACAGCCAGGAAGCACTGTCTGCCGAAATCAGCAGACACAGGGTAGGTCTTGGCTTATTCTCAGGTCATTTCCTCCCCTTGTGTAGTTCCTTCTGTTTTCCTATCATGAGTGATTCATAGAATGTTTATGTGATCAGAATTGACATTCATTGAATAAAGAATTGAATATAAGACAAATGACAATAACATTCCTTCTTTGTGTCATTTATCATCATTTTTTTTCTCCATTGAAACAAATAGTTGGAGTATGGAAAACAACTGGCCTCTAAGCTGAGAATATGTATAAAAGGAACTTTTCATTACAGCAGTTCTTTTGCGTATCCAAATCACCTAGAAAACTTACAAAAACTGTGATGCTTGGGGACAACACCTCCAGTTTCTCATTTACTAGTTTTGGGGTGATGCTTTGCAACCAGCAGTCTTAATATGCCTATTAAATACCTTAAGACATCCAGTTTTAAAGATCAAGTTGGATAGTGTATAATCAAAAACATTCCAGGACTTTGCTTCACCAGGAGACCATTTTTTGGCAAAACACTTACTGATATTTCACTAAACACTAATATTTATGAAAAATATAATTTGAGGAGTCTAAATGTCTAGGACTTATATTAATTTACCACTTCTCTATATTTATCGTTGATTGTATTTGAAAGAAACCCTAGAAAGAAGACTGTACTTTCACCCTCCCCGTTTAGGTTATTTTCAGACAAATGATAAGCAAGTAAATGGGGCTGACAACCTCCCTCTTTAACCGAGATTACCTATTAAACAGAATATGAAGTCCATGACCCCAAGACCCTACCTTTCGCTCATCCTATTGAGGCACAATAAACCCTACTCAAGGATAACAAATAATATTTCCTCAAAGCAAATTTCAATAATTTATAACTTCCCCTCATTTTTTCATGACCTGTAGCACAGGTTCATGAACTGTGAAACAACTAGTCCAAGTTGCTTAATAAATATTAAATAAACCCTTTTGAAGCAGTACATGACAGTAAAAATAGCATACCCTCTTGAAACAGCCAGACCTGGGTTTAAATCACATGTCTACCAGGCTATTGGCTTTGCATCTCAGGTCAAATTTACTTCTCTGATGCTGAGTTTGGCTAATAACCTGAAGGTGCCTAATTAGTAGGATTGTTGATATATTAAAAGTTACATATGAATGTGCTTGACAAATAAGGAACCCAGTATATATTTGTTGGCTAAACATTTGCTATTGGTTTCTAAAGTGATGACAGTTTTGCATGGTTTTTTTAAAAAAAATCATAATTGGTTTTAAATTTTTTTTAGAGTATATTAAGATCAGGTTTAAAGTAAAAGTATTGTCCTCTGTTCACAGATCATTTTTGAAATAGTTGAGTATTCTGCTGGAAATTCAAATGCCTACAGCCCTCTGGTAAAGTTAATATCAGAGACATATGTGTAACTCCTTAAAGTGTTCTTCCGAATAGATATTAGCGATGAGCTTATTTATGCTCCTATCTACACAAGCATAGTAGAGCCAAAGGTCACATATATGTTAAGAGATGTGGGCAGCCAACTGGGGTTATTGATGAAAACTTAAATGTGACTACTCTCAGGGCATACTTTTGAGAAAAAATATTGAATGACAAAGAATTAGTGGGGGAGACCTATAAATATCTGTTCCAATTCACATCTAATACTTAAAATTGTCCAATCCCAGAAGCTCACTTTTTTAGGAAAATGATAATGCTTTTTTGGCATGGTTAGAGATCAATTGCAAAATAAATTACAGTGTATATTTAATATGGAAGGGGTCCTATCCCACAAGTTTATTGACATTACTATTTGTTAAAGATTTTTCCAGCTGTGATTATTCACCTTTCAAAGTGTATTCGCACTCTATACTGCTTAATAAAGGAATTGAAAAGAAATGGTTGTTCCAGTCTCTTAATTAAATTCCTGACACTGAAGAATCCTTTGATTTCTTCTCTTAGGGTTAGAAGTTAAAGTTGAACATTTTTAACCCAGGAGGCCAATCCTTGACCCAGTAGGCCAGTACGCTTGTCTGACTGATTTAAACTCTAGCTTCTGGTCCTCCCTCACCCCCAAATCTTCATACCATAGTCATATTAAACTATCCTGTGTTCAAATTCTCCTGCCCACCCTAGGCCCACACAGCATTTTCCAGGAATGCTCTACCTACCCCTCCCTGTACCAGACTAGAACATATTGCTTGTTTCCTGCATCCACTTAGGTTGTTTCTCTGGATATGCACCTCAAGGATAACACCTTCTACTGCTCACCATTACTTGTTGACACCGACTTTCCTTTGTAACTGTAAGCTCCTGGGGACTGAGACTTTCTCTACCGTATTCAGCATGATCATCGGAACCAATGCAATACAATTTTAGGAAATCAACAAATATGGTGCATGAAGAATGAATGGTAAGAACTTGAGCTTTTAACCTGCCTGATTTTTTTTCTCCTATCTTGCTATTTGCCTCAAAAAAGGGAAAGTGAAGGAAAGAACATGCTCCTGGTAGCATTTTCTTCTTTAAGCTGTGTTTTAATACTGAGCTAATTCACAGGCATCATTCAGAGCTTTTTAGTTGAAGTGGTTCTGAAAGAATGGCTTCAATATTTATTATTTCTATTTCAAATAATAATAAATACAATTAGCATCCCATGTTTGTTCAAGTAAAATAGATGTAATGTGTAATTATTAAACATGTTTGTAGAGAGAGGAAATTAAGTAAGCACGTTGAATGACTTACTGTACATACTTTTAAATAAAGGACCCAATTTTAATAAATTAACTGCCAGTTGATGCTTTTGCTAATTTCATTTTACAAATCTTCTTTACCCACTTTTTTTTTTTCTTTCAGGGCTGAGGACCAAACTGAGGGCCTTGCGCATTCTAGGCAAGCACTCTGCCACTGAGCTAAATCCCCAACCCCAACACTTTTTAAATTTTTAATGAACTAAAAGTATAAAATAAAGCAAACTTTTAGAATGCAAAGATGAAAATACAATTGATATAAGGTTTTTCAAATTTGTCTCAAATGTTGCTTGATGAAAAGTAGCTTTAACACAGGTGGCAAAGAACACAGACCTAGAACGCTTAGAACTTTAAATCTTAGGAGGGACTGGTAATTTTCATGTCTTATTACATTTCAGTACTGTGGATTTCCTTTCACCTGGTGTGTGCATAAAGCCAAAACTATGCTTATGTTCATCACTCATGATCATTGCTTCTCACAAGTTCACTCATGGAATAACAATAAGAGGGTAAGAAAGTAAAAAGACAAGAGAGTTGTTTGAAAAAAACTAGAACAAAAGAGGCTTAAGGAAAATGTGTGTGTCTAAGACAGAAGGTAAACAACTGAACCCTGAGTGATAATTTCATATAAAATAGATGGTACGTATGAACTGCTCCATCCAAGAGCTCTGCGCTCTGCCCACCCAGATGACTTCCGGACTCAAGACCAGCCTGCACTCTGGACAAGAGTTGTCAAAGAGGCAAGCAAGAGAGCAAGCCAGCACCTACCTGGTCCACTTTTTTCCTCTTCATATCAGCCTAGATTTAAGAATTTGGTGGCCTGGAGTGGTGGATCGGTGATTATGGTGCCTGCCTGGCATGTGCAAGTACATGGGTTCAAATTCCAGCACCATGCACACAACAATGTGTTGGAGCAACAAAGGCCACATGAAAAACTAAATAAAATTGATTCTCTCTCTCTCTCTCTCTCTCTCACTCTCTCTGTCCCTCTCTCTTAAAAAATATATAAATAAAAAGAAAAAGAATTTGAGATTCATTGTGATTGAGTGAAAAACTCTTCTAAATTAAAAAGAAATCTTAGACTGTCCCTTCCCCAGGACTTTAATATTAATAGAAAACATTGGAAAATTCTCTTTTCTAGAAATAGCCCTTCATCTTGGATTTTTCTCAAAATCTATATTTTAAAAATTATAATACATTTGAAAATAAATTTTAATAATTATCACTGTTCCATGAACAGTGAAAAAAAACTCCTACTCTTTGACATGAAATATAGATTATCCTAGGGAATAAAATATGAAAATATTGCTTCAGAAATTGATTCTTCTCATTTTGAAGCCATTTAAGTCAGTCCAGCTTACAAAGGAAGAACAAGGAAGGAAGGAAACAAGGAAAGGATTAATTCAACTTTGAGTAATATGTGTAGAAAAACTGGAATGCTCCTCATTTTTTCCCAAGACATAACATTTTTTCTGTCCCAGTTTACAGAGTGCGCGTGCTTTAGTCCAGACCTGAATGAAACTGGAGTGGGTCTGGAATGCTTAGATGTTAGTAACTTTGAGCAACATGCCTCTTTCTGCACTTCATCAGCTTGTTGCTGGAATAAAGAAACATATAGATGCTTACAAGTGGCTGATAAATCCTACAACTGGATTTTTTTTAAACTGGAATTTCTTTTTCTTTTTTTTAACAAGAAAGCTCTGTTTCCTTCTTTTTGTTTTTAAGAGAGAAGGATAGTGAGAGAGAGAGAGAGAGAGAGAGAATCGGTTTTTTTTATTTTTATTTTTGAACAACCATACAAATTTTAACAAAATAATATAAAATGTGTAGTTTCTGGATACTAGATTTACCCCCAGGAGTGCCCCCCCAATTTCCCACCAGTATCCCTCCCTTCCCTTACCCACAATATCTCTAAAAATGTATTAGGCTGTATAAGAGAATCGGTTTTTTATTGAGTTTTTCACATGGTTTTCGTTGCTCTGACACTTAGTTGTGTACATGGGTGCTGGGGTTTGAACCCATGTACTTGCGCATGCCAGGCAAGCGCCGCAACTGCCGAGCCACCGCTCCAGCCCCAAAATGGAATTTCTTAAGGAAATTTAAAGCATACTACTGAAAGAGCAGGGAAGTTCCTCCTAATGGGAAAACTTGCTTCTTGGGTTCACTACATGACTCCTTAAGGGAAGTTTAGAGAGAAGTCACTTATTCTGATGCATACACATTTAAGAACAAAAAACATTAAAAGGTTCACGGAGCATCCGAATCTCTCTCAGGAGAAAAATCCTTGAAGTACCTCTCTGTTAATTATGCTGGTATGTAGAGCAGATGTTGGCGCAAGAAAAGAAAACCATTATTATTTCAGGTGTTGCAACCACTGAAAATCAACTACAAAGCTACAGAATGAAGGTTTGCTTGGGTGTAAATCCCCTTATATCAATGCTCACCCACAAAGGCTGTTAGAAAAACTAGGAAATCATTCTAAACATTTAACTCTAGGTTTTATATCCTTTGATACAAATCTCATATTTATTTAAGCACAAGAAAGAGTGCATAGCTAATGTAAATTTCTAAACCCATGGTTTTCCATGTCACATTACATAGGCAGTCATGGAAAGTTTGTCCCAAAGAAAACAAAAGCATTGGGGAAGACCTCCTCTAATTCGCAATGTTTTAGTGGCTTTCGTTGTCATTTTGAATCACCCTTGTGATGACTGCTCCTGGAGCTTGTGCATGCCTTCTTCCCCTTTTGGCAGGAATATCCTGCCTTTATTATTTCCCCACCCCTCTCAAAGCCCCCCTTTTCTCTGCAGGACCGCTGATCTTCATGCCCAACCCCACATACCCAAGGGATGGAGTATTACCACACTCAGTGATCCGAGGGCACCATCTTCCTACTTAGAGCAATATTTTTCACCGAAGTGCAGATGACATCAGCATACAAGTTAAAGCCTACCTTGAGGCTGTGTGCTGATTCAGGACCTGGCTTTTGATGGTGGATCACAAAGAAGGTATCCACTGGGTTCCCACTGCCCATCTTTCCTGACATGTGGATTAGACCCTGTATGAAAAAAGAAGCCACATGCAAAATGTGCAGAACCATGCAATGGAGATCAAATCAGAAATATGATGACATAATTCAAGCCATTGGATGAAGCTGTACCCAAAATTACTCAAACCTCCTTGCAACATGAACTAATAAGCTCTCTTCTCATCTCTTTTTCTTTTCCTTTCCTTTCCCTTTATTTATTTTCTCCTCTCTCCATCACTCCATTCTTTCTCTTTTTCTTTTCTGTCTTTCTTTCATCTGTGTTCTCTTTCTGTTACATGTACCTGAACAGTCCTAATATAACCCAAATGTATTTCCTTGGATATGGATACTCAGCACAAAGCATTTAATCAAAAGACTAGAAAGACCTAGACTTAATAATTTATCAGCTTTTATCATAAATGCTATACGAGCAAAATGAGTGAAAATCTGAACTCTAATTTTACCAGACTTGGCATCCCAGGTACCATAATATCACATAATGTCTGGGGACTTTCTTCAAGATTAAGTATGGGAATGAGTCTAACGCAGTCAGCAAAACAGCAATTTCTGTGTTTTGCTATCAATGACAACTTCCTCTAAAGAGGAAGTTTTATTTCATTTTGCTTTCCCATAGCCACAGATTGCATCCCCGGCCCTAGTTTGCCTTCTCTCAAAAAGATGCTTAAGGCCCTTTGCAACTGGTAGTAGAGAGATATCATGAGTGACACTGAAGTATTTATGGGAAAGCATGGTCTTGGGGATAGATCAACCTCAGGTCAACAGGGCATGCTCCTGTGTGACGAATATGGCCCATGCAGGAGTTGTGTGAATCCCAGTATCTGCTGAATTTTCTTCCCTTGGTATCACCAGAGACAGAAACCCCTGTCAAATCAGTTTTTTATTTTCTCAGTGCAATGAGGAAGATGTGGTAGGAACCCAGACATGACCAAAAGGGTTGTGGAAAGCACTTCAACGTGGTGCACCTCCCAACAAGGCAGGTGTTGCTGTCCTACATTCTCCTCCTTACCTGTCATGCATAGACAGCTTTCACCTGCCCTGGACTTTTCCAAAGTCTGTACCTGTAAATTACCTTTAATTCAACAAAGTAAACATCACCATTTTGACTTTCTAAATGGGAGAAATTCCATTTGCAAATTATATTATAACCCATCCATCCTTCTTAACCAAATCTCATCTTTTTCTACCCAATTTAGAAGAATTGAAAGGAATCTTGCTCCACAACCTACCTAATAATGCCTGATTTCTCTTTACTTGGAGTCTGATGGAGTCTTCTATCCAGCTGCAAAGAGCAGAGAAACCAAAAAGCAGAGCCAAGAACTGAGCTTTCAGCTTCCAGGCTGTAAGAAAGACAGGGAGCACTGAGCCTTCATTTGTCATTTCTTCTCTTCTTAAGCCATGCCTCCGATGACACACACATCCCTGGAAAATGGAGTGGACAAGCACTATACAAGGTTAAACAGTGCCTGTCCTTTAGAATCCTCAAGGAGAAATTGCCACTGCAATTTTATTAAAGCCTGCTTTTATGGCAATTTATATCAAGGGCCATAAAAATGGATCATTCCCTTCAACCCAAAATTTCCACTCCTGGGAATGTTTCCTAAGGAAATAACTCAACAAAAGAAAAAAAGTAAATGCATAATAACATTATATTCTGCTCCTTCTAAGGTAGTAAAGCATCAGAAGTAAGCTAAATGTATAATAGAGAATGTTTAAATAAATCATTGTATAGAATGTGATAGAATGTTACGCAGTCATAAAATAATAATTGTGCTGTCTTGATATTCCATTCAGTGGAAATGTATTAAAAATGTTAACTCATCATTATGATTACAACTATAAAAGCTATGAATGTACATAAATGAACATTAGGATGGAATATAAAAAAGTAATCATTAGGATGGTGAGGTCATTGGTGATCTTTCTTTTGTCCAAAGTAACTTACATTGTTATTACAGAGACTAAAGTCAATTACTATCTGACCAATATTTCTTCCCTTTTGTCCCATAGAATTAGAAATAGTACAGGTATTTTTCATCTCATATTTTGTAATTACCTTTTGTCATCAAAAACTAGATGTCCATTTCTCTTCACATATGAAATGTGTCTGAAATCGAGATACTTTTTCTAACTGATGGCATCTTAAAATACTGTCACCAGGTAGCAGCTGTGATAAAGTTTTAATTACCTGCCTACGTACAAACCTAGTCAGAGATCATATAGTTCTCACTGTAGGTGAGTGATTTGCATTGTTGGGACTACAAATGATGTTTCATTGCTGCCTTCTAAAAATTGCACTATTACCTGACGTTAAATAAAATGCGATTGTACATGGATGCCGAGCAACAGAATATAAATCTAATAACAGTGGACCAAATGTTCTTCACAAGAGGAATGACTACAATGCCACATATTCCCACAGTGGCAGCCAATTTATTTTAATTTCATTTTTCTTATTATATCTTCGTGAAGATGATAAATGATATGAGAAAAAGCTAAGTCTAAAATAATTTCTTGATAATATAAAAAGATTAAGATGTAAGAAACATGATGTCATAGTTTGGAAAGCATTGTTTTAGTGTTATGTAAAAATAATGATACCATGAAGAAATCAATGGATGTCATAGATTGATGTAGTAATGGATAGTACCACCCTCAGATGACCTGACTTCATTTTTCCTTCAATTACTTCTCCTTTCTCCTGGTTGGTAAATAGGATTTCATAATTTACTACATTTCTATTCCATGCCAGAGTACTTAAGGACTGAGGATCATGGGGAGGAATTAAGACAAGTATAGGCTCTGAAAAATGCTTTGTACCTGGGTCCATTGTTAAGGTCAGTGATGTTAACTGTTCAAAACAAGGTAAGAGGAGACATCTGAGGGTAGACATCTCCCATTTTGGAGTAAAGATCACAGGGGTATAGGGATGAGACATAAAATGAATGCTCAGGAAGAGTTGCTCTAATTTATATGAATCTTGCCTCTTTGAATTAGGCAGGAGACATCCACAGCCCAGTTCCCATGAACTTGCAAGCACTAGAACATAACTGAATTAAATCCTAGGATCTATCAGTAGTCTGGCATCTGCCTTTTTGGCAAGATCCTGAAAGGGTTCGTTACATGGAAAGAGCCTAGACCTATGGTCTAATATTGGAAAGAGTCTGTTCTTTATCAAATATCATTAACTCTCATCGTCCACCAATTCACCAACCACAAAAGCACTTGAAGAAAACAAATCTCAGAAGTCTCTTGTAGGCTTTTATTCTGTTGTTCATGAAGACCGTGCAAAAACATATATTAAAAGTTGGTTTTAACATCAGAAGTCTGTAGTTAAAAGCTATTTCCACTGGACTCTTTCAAGGTCTTCCTGAAGTTACAGTCAGTGTTGTAAAACCACCTCTGCACTTGAAACAAACCAGATATTTAATTAGACAAACAAATCAAGTCTTCTTGCCTCTGCCAGTCATGTGAGATACGGTTGATGTCTCCAAGATATTCTCTTAGGAGTTTACAGCATTAGTACCTAATCTTATTTAAAATAATCTATTACTTCCAAAATATTTTTCTGACAAATAGTTGTTCTTCATAATTTTCCCATCTAAAGAACTGATGTCCCAAGATCAGGTATGGTTTTTTTAA
>PVKS010029785.1:0-25024 GCA_004027875.1 Aplodontia rufa | reverse complement strand
GAAATGCAAATAAAAACTTCAATGAGATACCACCTCACTCCTGTTAGAGTGGCTAAAATGAAGAATACAAATGACAGATGCTGGAGGGGCTGTGGGAAAAGAGGAACACTGTTACACTGCTGGTGGGACTGCAAACTGGTTCAGCCACTCTGGAAAGCAGTGTGGAGAATCCTCAAAAAATTAAGGATGGAACCACCTTACGACTCAGCTATCCCACTCCTGGGTATTTTCCCAAAAGAGTTAGAATCAGCATATTATAGTGACGTGGCTTTCTCAATGTTTATAGCAGCTCAATTTACTATAGCTAGACTATGGAACCAACCCAGATGCCCCTCACTCGAGAAGTAGATACAAAAACTTTGGTACATATATACAATGGAATACTACTCGGCCATCAGAGAAGATGATATTATGGCTTTTGATATCAAATGGATGGAGATGGAAAGAATTATGCTAAGTGAAGTATCCCAATCTCAGAGACTCAAGGGCTGAATGATTTCTCTCATCTGTGGATGCTAGAATATATGGGGAAGCAGTAAGGTAGATGGCTAACCCAACAATATTTCAAACTGAATGACTCTCGGAGTAATAGGGGGATGGCTCCCTAGGATACTTGGAGGCGTAGGGAGGGGGATGGGGAGGGGGGAGGGTTTATGAAGAACTCATAGGACTCTGGAGAGTGGGAATAGGGGGGAACCATCCCAGAAGCCAATGTCATTCCTCCACGAGATACCCATTTAACACATGAGTTCTTCTCTGGGAAACTGCAACAGGTGAAACCCAAGGTGGTCATCCATGTTTTGGCATTACCCCTGGATAACAAAGTATATATACATTTATTACTGTTGGTTTGATAATGTTTCCCCCTCAATTGTATCTCTATATACTTCTAATAAAAAAAAAATACCCTGGATTCAATCCCCAGCACAGGAGGAAAAAAAAAAAAGGACTACACAGACATAAGTCAACCATCAGCTAGTAACACAAATCTAGGCAAGTTACCAACTTTAGACCTCGGTTTTTTCATCTGTAAAATGAGTCTGTGTTGGAAAAAAGGATTTCACGCTCTGATTCAGAGGTCTGGGATGCTTACTTACCTTGATCTGCCTGCGGATGAGATCTCTAGTTATGTTGACTTTTGCCATCTTCTCCTAGTGGGTTCAACAGAAGGAAGCTATGGAAGGATCTTCAGGACCCTGGTGCATTCCAGCCAAGTCCAGGTCCAAAAGACACACATTTAATTACCTGGGGAAAAATATCATAAAATCTGTGGGGGAAGACAGAATAAAGTGACTTTAGGCCCCTGATTCTACAACTAAAAAAGTCCACCAGCCCACTCAGTGAACTATTTCCTATGATTTGTGTTATTGTGGGTTGGCTGTGATCTGTGGTATTGAAAAGCCCCTGGATGGGTAAAGGAGGCAGGGAGGACAGACACTCATAACCACAGGAAACAATGGGATAAACACTGATGTACTCCTGTATGCTTTACCAGAAAACTGGGGAGGAGGATACAATATATATTCAAAGAAAGCATATCTTGAAAGTAAGAACAAGGTGCAGAGCTAGACAGATGTGAAGTTTCACTTGCCCTGTATACATTCAAATATGCTTCAAGTACTTGGTACTCAGCTTGGCTCCCCCGCCCCAAACCAAACCAGACTCAGACAGAACAGTTCTCTCTCCCACAGATTCACATAATCAAACAGGAGAAAGAGGAGTTTTTAGATAGCTGAACAAATGGAAGTTCATGGAGGGAGATCCTACGCGTCTCTTCACCTATATCCTTTGTAATATCCTTTATAATAAACCTATAAATTTTTCTTTTAAAAAAAGTAACACAGAAATGTAATGGTGAGGGGCTGGAGCTGGGGCTTAGAAGTTACAGTGTTTGCCTGGCATGTTCCAGAGTCACAGGTTCGAACCCCAGCACCACGTATACAACGAAGTGTAGGAGCAACAAAAGCCACATGAAAAACTAAATAAAATTGATTCGCTTTCTCTCACTGTCCCTCTCTCATTTGTAAGTGGTGCTGGTGTATGAACCTACGTCCTCATGCATGCCAGGTAAGTGTCATAACCACAAAGCCACCACTCTGGCCCCATATCACTGATTTTTTTTTTTAACAGGAATAAATAAATAAATAAAGCCACACAACATATCAATAATACAGGAATGGCTAAATAATGTATAGATATAGGATATTATGCAGAGATTAGAAATGCAAACAATGCTTATACCATAGTGTTTATATAATAACATGCTGCTTTTTCAACAAACACATCATAGCTATGTGCTTTGTTTTGTTTTTTTTCAGGGCTGAGGACTGAACTCGGGGCCTTGCGCGTGCTAGGCAAGTGCTCTGCCACTGAGCTAAATCCCCAACCCCAGCATGTAGGTTTTGTTTTTTTGTTTTTTGTTTTTTTTAGAAAGAGGAGACAGTGAGAGAGAGAGAGAGAGACAGACAGAATCAATTTTTATTTAGTTTTTCACATGACTTTAGTTGCTCTGAGACTTCATTGTGTATGTGGTGCTGGGGTTTGAACTCACGTACTTGTACATGCCAGGCAAGCACTGTAACCGCTGAGCCACCGCTCCAGCCCTTGTTTTTTTTTTTGTTGTTGTTGTTAAGAGAGAGGGACAGCCAAAGAGAGAATTTTATTTAGTTTTTCATGTGGCTTTTGTTGCTCCAACACTTCATTGATATACATGGTGCTGGGGATTGAACCCAGGTCCTTGCACATGCCAAGCAAGAGCTTTAACCGCTGAGCCACCACTCCAGCCTAGACACATTAATTTTTAATCAGAAATAAACTAAACCCAGAGGGAGCTAGACGTGGAGGGCATGCCTATAATCCCAGTGCTCGGGAGGCTGATGTAGGAGGATTACAAGTTAGAGACCAGGCTCAGGAACTTAGGAAAACCCTGTCTCAAAAAATAACAAGGGCTGAGGATGTGGCTCAGTGGTTAAGCACCCGAATTCAAGCCCTGATACCAAAAAACAAACAAATAAAGCCAACAGGAAAAAAAAACTTAAATTTTTTGGTTTTTATTGTGCTAGGGATGGAACTCAGGGCCTTGCACACATGAGGTAAGAGATCTACCACACAGTTAGTCCCTACCTACTGTTTTTAAAGGAAGTTCTGTCTTCTGTTATTTCTACATTTTAGTCCTAATTCCACTTCTGGAGCCATACAGGAGAAGTCTACTCTTTCCTCTTAGGATGGTTCTCTGTGCTGTGAAAATAGCCCTGTGTCAATCATCGTCCGGGACATTAGGACCACCCAAGGCCATTTTTGGATCTTCCCCCAACCACCTGCAGATTCCTAACACACCCTCCTGAAATTACACCTTTTCCGTCTGACCAGTGAGTAACCTCCCTCCTTTGGCATTTAACACAAAAGGAAACTACACTTCTAAACTTTACGTTATTGCAGATTTTTCCTTTAATGTTAAAACTTGATGCTTGATTAGGTGTTTCATTCAGCTGAAGTTCTTTGGGGCTAAAGCCTCCATGATTGATTTTGAAATCATAAACTGCTAAAGAAACCTCTTACAGCACAGAAACCATTCAGCACTATATCTTGGCAAACATTAGCAGGGAGATATGGAAGTCCTTGGCACAATTTAGGGTCACAAATTCTGTGAAGACATCCAGGAATACCATCTGAAAACAACAACAGTTTCAAGATGGCTTTTTCAGGGGTCATTTGCCATCAATTTTTTTTTTTTTTTTTAAAGAAAGAGGGGTATGGGGGCTGGAGGGGTGGCTCAGTGGTTTCAGCGCTTGCCTGGCAAGCGCGAGGACCCGGGTTCAAACCCTAGCACCATGTACACAACTAAGTGTTGGAGCAACAAAGGCCATGTGAAAAACTAAATAAAGTTGTTTCTAAAAAAATAATAATAATAAAGAAAGAGGGGTCAGTGAGAGAAAGAGAGAGACAGGGAGAATCAATTTTTATTTAGTTTTTCACATGGCTTTCGTTGCTCTGAGACTTCATTGTGTACATGGTGCTGGGGTTTGAACTCGTGCACTTGCGCATGCCAGGCAAGCGCAGTAACTGCTGAGCCACTGCTTCAGCCCCGTTGGCCATCAAATTAATGTAAGCTAACTACTGACTGCAATTGTGTCTATACTTTGATTTATTATATAATGATCACAGCCAAAACAAAAATATAATTTCACACAATCACCAAGAACATGGGGAAAACCTTAATGAAATGAAAATAATACCAAAGCTGGGAGTAAATCTGGTATCAAAACCAGTACGTGACCTTGCTCAAATCTCAATCTCTCACAGGCACAGGAACAAAACACTGAAGGGGCCATGAATATGTCACCAGAAAAAGGTTCATTCCTTGCCCCTAATACCATTTTCTTTGGAGGACTGCCATGGAAGTCAAATTAAATAATGAAAATCAAATATTTTCTTTTCAGGTTAAGGATATATATCTCTCAGCAGTAGAGAACTTGCCTAGCATGTATAAGGCCCTGGGTTCAATCCCCAGGTTAGAAAGAAAAAAAGTATTTTTCTTATAAGAATATAAATGCTTTTATCTGCTAAGAACATTAATTTATCAAGTACTGTACAATTACTACATGCCACGCATCATGCTAAGTGCTTTATATTCATCTATTTATTTATTTATTTATTCATTCAACCAATGAGTCTCAGAAGCTTCTACTATATGCCAGGTACTGTTTCAGGCCCAGGAGATACAGCAATGAGCAAAATAGGCAAGCATCTTCCATTCATGGTACTTATATTGTAGGAGGAGACAGATGATAAAAAATAAAATAGGGTTTGGGATGTAGCTAGTGGTAACAGTGCTTTCCTAGCATACACAAGTCTCTGTGTTTGATCCCCATTACCACAAAGAAAAGAACACAAAACAAACCATCTCTCTCTCTCTCTCTCTCTCACTCACACACACTAATATGAATAACATAAGAAGATATTCAACAGTGAAAAATGCTGATGACAATAAAACAGGATGATGTGACTGACTCATGGGCTACTTTTAGACATGAGGTCAAAGATGATAGTGTGTGAATTTTTTGGAATTGTCTGGCTGCTCAGAACCCCTTCCTATATTTTGAGAATTCCCCATCTAATGAGTCTGGTGAGAAGCAGAGCCCCTTCCCACTACTAAGCAAGAATGATGGCAGCTGAGTTTCTCTTTCTAGGGCTCCCTTGTAGGTAGTATGTACACACATGGTCCATGCTACACTAACTAGACCAATCACCCCCAGACCTTACTTGGTTTCTGGTGTCACAGAGCCTGAGGACAACGAACAGTCCCTGTTGCAGTACAGCAATGGGTGGTTACAGTGGTCATCATGGTCCAGTGCAGCTGGTGGTAGTGGCATATACACTGTGTGAATGGTGATGGCACCAGGGTCCTCCCTGGACTGGTTCTGTGAATTATTGCCCAGTTCTCTTGTTCTAGCCCATTTTTTTAAGCCTAGCTCTGTGGCCTTCCCTGACGTTTTGTGAAGTTTCCCTAACATCCGTTCAACAATCAGCAAGAGTTGGTTTCTCTTGATGATTACAATCACAAATTCTTCCTGATGCAGAGGTGCTGAGATGACATTTAAGCTGAAATATGAATGACAAAAAGCAAAGAGAGGTTCAAAAAGTTTGGAAGGACCAAGATACTACTACCACCATTCTATAGATAAGAAAACAGACTGTGGACACAAAACAATTTTCACAGTGTCGCTCAGCTAATAACCTGGAGCTGGAGCAGGGATCCAAACCCAGGGTTGTTGAATCCAAAGCCCACAATGTTAACCACTATGGTATGCAATTTCCTACAATGATCACTATGAAAACACTCCAAAAGCGCCAACAAAATTATCACCACTCATTAATCTTCTTACAAAATTAGCTGAGTATTACCAATTACCAAGCAATTTTTTGTTAGGTGTGGGGAACACTGAGATGAAAGATACAGCACATGTACCACGTAAGAGAGCTCAGAATCAAATACAAGGGGATTTAGCTAAAATTGGTGTGGGTTCAGCTATACTAAAAGGAACAAGAGAGGCAAAAAAACAAAAACAAAACAAACAAACAAACAAAAAAACCTGAGACAAGCAGGAAACCACATTCAGTCAAAAGGTAAAATACAACTGGGTGCGGTGGTGCGCGACCGTAATTCCAGAGGCTTGGAATGCTGAGGCAGAAGGATCACAAGTATGAGGTTAGCTTCATCAACTTAGTGAGACCCTGTCTCAAAATAAAAATGACCGAAGTGAGGTTCAGTGCTTTGCCCCTGGGTTCCGTTCCCAGTACCAAAAAAAAAAAAAAAGGTAAAATGGAGCAAGGGGAAATGGCATACACCTGCAATCCCAGTAATTCTGGAGGCTAAAGCAGGAAAATTGCAAATTCAAGGCTGGCCTCAGTAATTTATTGAGACCATGTCTCAAAATAAAATAAAAAGGGCTAGAGATGTAGCTCAGAGGTACAACACCTCTGGGTGCAAGCAATCCCTAGTGCCAGAAAAAAAAAAAAAAGGCAAAATGGAAATTGGGATTTATATCAGACTGGAAGGCAGAGAACTGAAAAACTGAAATGTCAAATTCAACACAACGAATGCCGAGTTAGGATTCTGATAAACATTTTTGCTCCTATCCTGAGAAGAAAGCATAACATACTGGCAAATAGCTCATCCTGGAACACAGCCTACCTTCTCCCTTCTCCAGGAAATGGAAACTCTGTGCCTTTCCACAAACTTTTATAGGCACAAAAACAAAGAGAAGCAAGCACATCTAAGTAGATATTATTTAAATTATTCACACTAGGAGAGAAATAGCCTTAAATCTATCATGGAACATACCCAGTTTCATACTTCAGTCTAAAAATCTCTCAAACACAAATAATTAGATCAATAAATAGCTATTTGATGATAAGATTTAATCATGGCCAGATTTTAAAAACATTATTTTAAGGAGGGGGGTTTTCTTGAAATAGTGAAGAACTCAGATATGGAATAAGAGATTTAGAATTGACACAAGGAAGTTAAATATATGATAAACACTAGAAAAGACTACATCAAGGGGATTTCTATCTCTGGTGTGGTATGCAAATTACATAATGTTCAGTTCTGCTGAGAGGCAAAAAAGCTGAAATTAGTGACTTTGAGAATTCATAGCATGTGCAAGGCCCCGAGTTCAGTCCTCAGCCCTGAAAAAAAAAAAAAAGAGAGAATTCATAAAATTCTTAAAGTGCTAGACTTTGAAAACACAGAGGACACAAGGTCTGGTGGCTTATGCCTGTAACCCAGCTAGTTGGAGGCTGAGGGAGGAGGATGGCAACTTGGAGGCTTGCCTCAGCAACTCAGCATGATCCTATCTCAAAATAAAATAAAAAAACATTACTAATAAGTGTGAAGACCTGGGTGGAATCCCTAGTATTGTGTAGTATACACACACACACACACACACACACACACACACAGAGAGAAAAAAAAGGAAGGAAAATACAGCTGAGAACATGTCAAATACAGAAACTTCTCTTTAAGAAAACACAGTATGGTGCCAGGTATGGTGGTGCATGCCTGTAGTGTCAGAGACTTGGGAAGCTGAGGCAGGAAGACTGTCAAGTTTGAGGCCAGTCATAGCAAACTGCCGAGGCTGTAAGCAACTTTGTTTGTTTGTTTTTTAAAGAGAGAGGGACAGTGAGAGAGACAGAGAAAGAAAGAAACAACTTTATTTAGTTTTCACATGGCCTTAGTTGCTCCAACACTCAGTTGTGTATGTGGTGCTGGGGTTTGAACCTGGGTCCTCGTGCTTGCCAGGCAAGCGCCGAAACCATCGAGCCACCGCTCCAGCCCTCTAAGCAACTTTGTAAGCCCTTTCTCTCTCTCTCTCTCTCACACACACACACACACACACACACACAGAATAATAAAATAAAAAGGGCTAGAGATTAGGTCAGTGGCAAAGTGCCCCTGGGATCAATTTCCAATAACCTCCAAAAAGAGAAAAACAATATAGTTGTTCTTAATACACTATTGGTGACACCTAGGCCATTGCAATCAGTCACAGAAAGACTTCAGTCCCTTTTTCTTTTCTTTTTCTTTCTTTTTTTTTTTTTAAAGAGAGAGGGACAGTGAGAGAGACAGAGAAAGAGAGAAACAACTTTATTTAGTTTTTCACATGGCCTTAGTTGCTCCAACACTTGGTTGTATACATGGTGCTGGGGTTTGAACCTGGGTCTTCATGCTTGCCAGGCAAGCGGCGAAACCGCTCAGCCACCGCTCCAGCCCCTTCAGTCCCCTTTTCAAATGGAAAATTTAACTGAATTAACAACAGGAATAACAAACACAGTAAATTCAGAAATAATAATATGGAATAATAAATCTTACTTATACTAATTTATTCTACGTCTTAGAAAAAAGCACAAAAATAAAAACAAAGAAACAAACTAAACATATGAGAATAGAGCAAGACAACCTGGAAATCACTAAAAGAAAATGGGGACTATGACAGGCCACAAGAAACCTTCAGTGCATATTCTTCAATCTAAGGCGAATACAGTTAATTTAAAATATCTTGATAGTCACACTTAAAGCTTTAATAACACTTAAAGCTTTAATTTGTTAATTTGTTTACAGAACATGAAAACAACAAAAACTTTCTTCAGCTTGAGTACAAAGGTTTAAGAATGGCATCTTTGGGGCTGCAGCGATGGCTCAGCAGTTGGAGTGCTTGCCTGGCATGCGAAAAGACTCAGGTTCAAACTCCAGCACCAAACATACAACTAAGTGTCCGAGAAACAAAGGCCAGATGAAAACTAAATAAAATTGATTCTTTCTCCCCCCCGCCTTAAAAAAAAATGGCATTGTGCTCTAATAGATACTCAATGAAGGGCAAGAAGAAAGCCAGTGTCTGGGAACTAGGAATATAAAAAACAAAAATACCTATGGTACACAGGAAAACACATATTATAAAAATAGGACCTGCTGTGCAGCTGACAACCTCTCAAAAGGTATTCTACTCCTGGAGCACTAAAATGCCTAGCACTCTAACCCCATCCCTCCACAAACTTTGATTTTAAGTTAGTGGGAAATTTTTTCTACAAACATGTCTTTGCTATTATGAAGGATGTTAACAAAATTATAATATTCCCCGGGCACAGTGGCATATTCCTGGAATCATGACTTCTCCAGATGATGAGGCAGGAGAAATACAAGTTCAAAGCCAGCCTCAACAACTTAGCAGGGCCCTATCTCAAAATAAAAAAATAAAAAGGGCTGAGGATGTTGCTCAGTGAGTAAAGTGCTCCTGGGTTCAATTCCCAGTACCAAAAAATAAAAATAAAAAATAAAATACAGGGGTGGAGACATAACTCAATGGGAAAGCACCCCTGGGTTCATTCCCCATATACTGTAAAAAAAGAAAAAAGAATATTCAACTAACAGTTCATATGGAAGAACTGATCTATTCACAATGCAAAGGGTTCCAGTAATTAACAGCCTGAGATTAATAAGCCTTAGAACAAAGCACATCTACAAAGATTATCTATCTGGAAACAATGACTGAATGGTAATATCCAAAAATAAGAAACCATTCATGCCAAATGTGCCACAGCCCTGTCTGGATAATGTAACAAAAAGAGAACAGACTTAAAATACTGAGGTACCTGGGGGTCCTGAATGCCAGCTCCTTCAATATGCCAATTATACAAGCTATTTAACCTGAGTTTTAATTTCCTCATTTGTAAAATGGGGACGCTAATACCTACTTCAATAAGTTGTTGTGAGGAATAAATTATCTATGAAAGTACATAATAGTACCTGAATCACAGTAGGTGTTCAAGAGAGGATAGCCAAATGTGCATTTTACTAAAACCTGATAACTCCTGTTATACATGCTCAAGAGCATGGGTTACACTCCCTTCTCATTTCCCCATCAGAGACAATGGGAATTCCATTGCTGGATTGGGGAGGGGGTTGTGGGGGGTGAGAAGTAGTCTTTATAACCTGTTAGCTTTGAAACGCAAGATCAGAAGGAAAATATGACTTGTTAAAAACAAAGGAACTACACTCAAACATTTACAAGAATATTTATAGTATCATTATACATCATAGTCAAAAGGCAGAAGCAACTCAACTGCCTATCAAGTGATGACGAGTTTTTAAAAATGTATATATCCATACAAGAAATGTTATTTGTCTGTAAAAAGTAATGAAATATTGATACATAGTAAACACAGATGAACTTGGAAACACTATTCTAAGTAAAAGATGACAATATATTGTATACTTTCATTAATATAAAATGTTTAGATTTGGGGGCATGGTGGTACATGTCTGTTATCCCAGCAACTTAGGCAGCTGAAGCAAGAGGATGGCAAATTCAAGGCCAGCCTCAAAAAAATAAAAAGGGGGACTGGAATGGGTGGCTCAGTGGTTACGGTACTTGCCTGGCACGCGTGAAGACCAGAGTTAAAACCCCAGCACCACATACACAACAAAGTCTTGGAGCAAAAAAAGCCACATGAAAAACTAAATAAAATTATCTCTTTCTCTCTCTCTCTCACTGTCCCTCTCTCTTTAAATAAATAAATAAAATAAAAAGGGATGGGTGGGGCTGGAGAAGTACCTGGCGAAGACCCGAACCCCAGCACCACATACACAAGTAAGTGTCAGAAAAACAAAAAGCAGATGAAAAAATAAATAAAATTGACTCTTTCTCGTTTTTAAAAATAAAAAGGGCTGGGGATAATTCAGTGTGTTAAAGCATCCCTGGGGTCAATTCCAGGTACCAAAAAAAAAAAAAAAAAGGCCCCCCGCCTTAAGCAGTTAAACATAGACTTAACACGTACCTAGAAATTCCACTCATAGGTACATACCCAAGAGAACTGAAATCCAATAGCCATACAAAACTCATGCAGGAATGTTCACAGTAGTGTTAGTCATAATAGCCCCAAAGTAGAAACAGCCCAAATGTCCATTAATTTATGAATGGATAAACACTATGTGGTAAAGCCACATAATGGAATACTGTTGTCAAAAGAAGGAATAAAGTACTGATGCATACTACAATATGAATAACTAGAAATATTATAAGAGAAAGAAGTCAGTCACAAAAGACAATGTGTTCTATGATTCTTTATACAAAATGTCAAGAACAGGAAAACCTATAGAGGCAGAAAGTAAATTAATGGTTGTCTAAGACTGAAGGAGGAGATGGGGATGATTAAGGGACATGTGGTAGTATCTCAAAAGTATGTTTCTCAACATCATTAACAATTAGAGAGGGCTGGAGCAGTGACTCAGCAGTTATGGCGCTTGCCTTGCATACACAGTACATGGGTTTGAACCCCAGCACCATGTACACAACCAGTGTTTGAGCAACAAAGGGCACATGAAAAACTAAATGAAATTGATTCTCTCTCTCACTGTCCCTCTCTCTTTGAAAAAAAAATTAGGGAAATACAAATCAAAGCCACACTGAGATTTCATTTCACACCAGTCAGAATGGCTCAGTGGTTTGCCTGGCATGCGCAAGGATGAGTTCGAACCCCAGCACCACATACACAAGCAAGTGTTGGAGCAGTGAAAGCCACATGAAAAACTAAATGGATTTTCTTTCTCTTTCTCTCACTGTGCCTCTCTCTCTTAAAAAAAGAAAAAAATTTGACCCTCTGAGCTTTATTTAAAAAATAAAAAAGCAAAGGGAGGGGCTGGAGTGGTAGCTCAGGGGTAGAGCACTTGCCTGGCACAAGCAAGAACCTAGGTTCAAACACCAGTACTACATGCACAAGTAAGTGCCAGAGAAGCAAAGGCGAGATGAAAAACTAAGTAAAACTGATTCTTTCTCTCTTAAAAAAAAAAAAAAAAGGAAATCTGTATAACAGAAGAAAGGAATGAGGAGAGAAGGGAGGAGTTGTTGGGGAGGGATGTTAGCCAAATTTATTGTGATCTTGAGTGCATGTACTAATATGTAACAACAAACCCCAGCATTATGTACAACTCTAATACACCAATAAAAAGTGTAGAGAAAAAAAGTGTTTCTTTTTCGAGTGATGAATATATTCTAAAATCAGATAGTGATCATAGTGGCACAACTTTGTGATACTAAAAACAACTAACTGCATACTTTTTCTATGTACATTTTAGCTGGGCACAGTGGTGCATCCCAGCAGCTGAAATCCCAGCAGCTGAGAAGGCTGAGACAGGAGGATCACAAGTTCAATGCCATCCTTAGCAACTTAGCCAGATCCTATCTCAAAAAATAAAAAGGTAGGGGCTGGGGAATGTGGCTCAGTGGTTAAGAACTGCTGGGTCCAATAAAAAAGTACATTTGGGTATATGAATTACTCATCAATTATTAAGAAAATCCCTGGGGCTGGAGTGGTGGCTCAGTGGTTACAGTGCTTGCCTGGCATGCATGAGTATGCAGGTTCAAACCCCAGCACCATGTAACGAAGTCTTGGAGCAACAAAAGCCACATGAAAAACTAAATAAAATTGATGCTGTCTTTAAAAAAAAAGAAAAGAAAATCCCCAAACCTTTTTTCTTTTCTCTACCTCAAAAATCACAACTTACATAGAAAATTTCCTTTGTCTGTACTTTATCTTGAACTGGGGGGTTATGTGGTTCTCTGTTCCTTAAAAGACAAAAAGCATCCTGAGGGCCAGCTCTTCATCCCATTTACCTATCAATCCTCCTAGGTCTCCCAACGTGTGAAGAGTTTAGCACATATTAATAACAATTCTTGAATGACAAGATAACAATATGACTACCTTGCATATACAATGTTTTATACCTACCAAAGTGCTTTTGTTCATGCTTTTAATTTTCTTCAGAACTATCCTGTGAGGAATCCATAGAGCTATTATTACCCCTACTTAACAAGGGATAACTGAAACACACTATCTGATATTGAGGAAGAAGCACTGGACTGGGATCTGGAATATGGGTGAGCCTCTGCCTTTAACTGGCTGTATGACCCTTACTCTCAGTCTCTTTCTCTATCTGTAAAATAAGAGGTGGTCTCAGAGATGAACTACAAAACCCCTTCCAAAACCCTCTGCTGTGATACTATAAGGAGACACTGCTATTTAGCTGTAGACAGAATAGAGATCTTCAATCATCTGTATTCTTTCCTCTGGACATGTTGACTCCCACAGAAAAGAAGTGTCCCCAGCCAGGATGACAACTGACCCTCTTGTGACATTGTGAATTATGCAAAAGATGTATGCAAGTTTCCTTTAACTCTATTTGTAGTGGTCTTCCTACTGGAGCAATCCTATAGAAAAGAAGAAAAGTCCAACAAACTGAAGACCCAATTTTCAATGCATAAAGGTCACTGGAAGTAGCATAAGAGAAAGAGTTGAGCAGCGGAATCTAATGGATCTAAGTTTCAAATACCACTCTGCCTATTTTCCATGCGACTTAACATTTTTAAACCTCAGTTTCCTAATCCAATAATGCCTACCTTTGCAGGTTAATAAGAAATGGAAGAACACACAAAATGCCCGATAAATGATACTTAGTGAGCATTCTGAATGTTTTACAAGTGCTATCTCACAGATTCCTCATAACAACCCTATGAGACAGGTACTATTATCCTCACTTCGCATATGCAGGATCTTATGCACACAAAGTTAACTTGCCAAAGTTACGTAGTTATAAAATAGAGTCAATCTAGATAGTCTACCAGAGCCCAGGACTCTGACTATTAAAAAAACAACTACAATTACTATCTCTAATTGAATCACATCTAAGCAATCTTGCCTAAAAGAAGCTTTTTTCTTACCATTCCTTAGGATTGCGCAAAGGCGACAAAATTGCCTTGGCTGGGGTGTAGCTTAGTGGTAGAGCACCTGCTTATATTGTGGAAAGCCCTGGATCCAATCCCCAGCACTAAAAACCAACCTAACAAGGAAACCTTTTACTCTGCTGGTCTCAAACACAAACTTAGAATGCCACTTCAGGGTCATGGACTAAGCTAGTACAAGAAAAGTTTCTGGAAAATGGGTGGCTGATAGGAAGTCCCATCAATAAAGCATCTTTTGAAAAATTTTTTTTCCATCTTCAAGGCTCCTGGCTTAAACGATCCCATTTGGAACGGATAGAAGCTTTCTCTGTGGAAGTTCACCCTAAGAAATTCTTTACTTTCTGGGAGGATTTGAATGAGAACTTGCTTTGATGTCTCTTCTTCCTGAATGGGCTCTACAGTGCCATTTGAGCTTGTGAACATTTTTTGAGTATGTTTTCAGAACTTTGCTTTTCAGTGATCATAGTTTACCTGCCTAGGCCCACAATTACCATTAGGTAGTGGAAGGGAATAGAAAAGGAACATATTTTGATAATGCCGCCTTCTCTTGTTATTTAAGAGTAACCAGTCTTGGATTTTGCCTTTAATTTACATCTTTCCAAATCATGCCCCAATTCAAAGTACCTCTTACAGGGAGGTCACTGAAGTTTCACCCTCTAACTCTACTTAGCAGAAAGATCATGGAAAAATAAGCCGATCAATTTGGAAATACTTCCTTTCTAACTCTGCTGCATCTGTGCTACATCCAGTTGTGTGATTCAAGAAGGAACCAGGTAAGACATCAGCTCCCAAACAGGCCTCAACTGACAAGGGTGCCACAACAGGACTACCTGATTCTTACTGAGAAAGCCCCCTAAAAGGTTCAGAAATAAGCAGTTTTATTTTTCCTGAAAATAGAAACTGGGGTTATGAATAAGGACAAAATCTTACATAGGTCCTTATCCTAACACTGCCCTTGAATGCCCTGTATAGCTCCCTAGGCAAGGTTTTATCCTGCTTCCTACCACAATCCCACCCCCAAGAAAATGGGGTTAATACCTCTCCAGATGGCTACAGGGAGGATTAAGGCTCATTACTCTTGGCACCCACCTCTGGCACAGCTCTAGTGTTTTTGACCTTGCTCATCCTAAAGATATTAAATATAAAAATGTAAATGGTTACCCTTGAATCTGGCTCTGTGAAAGTGGACAAGAATTTGCTTTGCACCAGGCCTCTGACACAGCTTCCTATACTCTCACCTGTTGACTTAAAGTTTTTAGGTATTAGTCACTATTGCCACAAAGCCCTTTGAAGAGTCTGCAGCTATTACTAATAGCACAAAGAATGAGACTACCCAGAACTCTCATGGGTTCACTCATGCACAAATTCATTGAGGGAGCCAATAAAGTGCTACTCCTTTACTCCAAACCCTGGTTCTTCAGGGAAATCAGTGAGGTTCAGTAAAGAGCACATATTATATCATTTAGCCTTCATTAACCCACTATAAGGTAAGTATCATCATAAGCTTCACTTTACAGATGAGAAAATTAGCTCAGAGATGACCTGTGATTTAGCCTAGGTCACCAAGCTAACAAGGGGCAAAGATGGGTTCAAACAGTATCCTGACCGTTACTAGCTATGTAACCTCCAGCATATTTCTTTACTTTCTAAAATCTTATTCCTCATTTGGAAATAATGATTGTTTCTACCTTTCAAAAGATTTCTGAGATTAAGTGAGATATCATAAAAGTGTCTAGCAAATGCCCAGAATATAGCACATAATCAATACATGTCAGTTTTCACAGAACAAAAAGACAGGGAGTTTGATATAATTTTCACAGTTTAAAATACTGAAAGATCACCTAGTTCACTTATCTATGTAAGCATGGACCTTTCCATCAGAGTTATGATAAAATGCAGCAAAAGCTCTGCTTGTATACTTCCAATGATGGGTGACTCACTCACTTTTTTTTTTTTTTTTTAGAAAGCCAAATTCTTTGCTAGGTGAGATGTGCCCTGTTTAGGTATTTTATTTATTTTTTAAAGAGAAAGGGACAGAGCGAAAGAAAGAATTTTTATTTAGTTTTTCATGTGGCCTTCGCTGCTCCGAGACTTCGTTGTGTACGTAGTGCTGGGGTTTGAACTCGCATACTCACGCATGCTGGGCAAGCGTCATAACCCCCTGAGCCACCATTCCAGCCCCCTGCTTAGGTATTTTAAATTACATCCATATACTGAAAATAAAGTCCTTTCTCATTGTAAGGTTTTTTGTTTGTTTGTTTTTTGAGGTGACTGAAATATTTTAAAACTATGGTGGCCAGGCATAGTGGTACCCGCCTGTAATCTCAGCTAATCAGGAGGCTGAGGCAGTATGATCACAAGTTCAAGACCAGTCTGGGCAAGTTAGTAAGACCTGACTCAAAACAAAAGTGCTAAGAATATAACTCTGAGGCAGAGTGCTTGCCTAGTATACACAGGATTCATCCCCAGAACCATAAGAAAGGAGCGGGGAGTCAAACTTTCTGTCCTCTTGAATTTCTGTCCTTTAATCCTTGTGCTACCTTCTAGAATCACACGGAGAAAGTCCGTTTCCCTTTCCCGATGACAATTCTTCAGGTATTTTTCAGGCAGGTATCATGTTCCCCAGGTTCTCTCAACCTTGGTCTTTTCAGCTCTTCCTCAGGTGTCATAGTCCCAAGAGGCAACTCAAAGCAGACAGACCTGGGTTTGAATTCCAACCCATCCTCTTACTAGCTGTGTGATTTTCTCAAATTCTCTGAATCTGTTTCTTCGTTTGTATAATGCAATACAATCATGAGTGTTAAATTAGGTAAAGAACACTACCTAATACCAAGCCCAACATATGCCAGATCCTCAATAAATGTCAGTCAGTCACTTTTTAAGATATATGTCAACTGATAAACATTTCTGAAAGTTAATTAGCCAGAATAAAATATAACATAAAGAAACTGATTTCTAACGGCAACTTCTAGGACCTGGTGCTTGAAGATATGACACCTAAGTGAAAAGCACAGCCCAAGAATTCTACGGTTCCAGCAACCTTCAATGGCAGCCTGAAGATGTAGTAGAAAATCTGGAAAGATGAGCATGAAACAAGAAAGGAAACAGGACAGATTTTGTTGTTGGTTTTTGTTTTTGCACTGGGTATTAAACCCAAAGGCCTCTACCCCTGAGTTATATCCCCATCCCTTTTGAGACAGGGTCTGGACTTTCAATCCTTCTGCCTCAGCTTCCCGAATTGCTGGGATTGCAGCCTCACCCTGTAATTGTTAAACCAGTGACCCAAAGAAAAGGTAAATATCACCATCTTACATGTCGTCTATGACTTTCTCTGAGACCCAGAACTGCACATGTGAGCCACGTGCCCTTTGTTTTTTTTTTTCAGGGCTGAGGACTGAACTCAGGGCCTTGGTCATGCTAGGCAAGCGCTCTGCCACTGAGCTAAATCCCCAACCCCTACATGCCCTGATTTAAAAAGGAGAGAAGAAAAATAAAAATAAGAATAAGGTAGTCTGAATTTTCCTCATAAGCTGGCCCCCTCAAGATCCAGATATTTGCAAATGGGCATCAAGACCTTCAGTTGTGTTCTTCTACATCCTGAAGTCCAGGTGTGTGAAAACACCCAACAGAGAATGGATGATGAATCAATCATTCCTTCCAGTTAGAAACATTGCCACCTGTGTGACAATTCAAAAATAGCAAATGGTAGTTATCACCATCATCATAAACATCATACATATTCAGTCTTTCCCTCAGTGACCACCAGGAAAGAAGTCCCGGGCAGAAAATTGGATTGTTGCTCAATTATTCTGCAAAGTTGATCCAAAAGCACTGTCTCTACAAGTTGAGATGTGACTTGAACTTAAGTGCTCCCAAAGAAGTCAAAAGAAAAAAGACCCCAGTCTTTAAGGCAGCGTGATCACAAACTATGGCAGCAAAGTTTTTTTCTCAGCCTGCAAATGAAATACAACTTACAACAAAGAAACCAATTGTTAGTCTCAGGCTTGTTAGTTATTCCTTGGTCTGTTTTAGAGGAACTGGATATTATACTCAACAGTAAAGATTCATTTCTATTCCTCTAAAAGATACAAGAGTTACAAGGAAGAGCAGGGCTCAGTGGCACTTGTCTGTAATCCTAGCAATTCTCAGGTGGGTGAGGCAGGAGGATCACAAGTTCAAAGCCAGTCTTAGCAACTTAGTGATGTCCTAAGCAACTTAGTTATTCCCTGTCTCAAAGGATAAAAAGGGCTCAGTGATGGTACCCCTGGGTTCAATCCCTGGTACAAAAACATAAAAAAAAAAAAAAAAAAGAATTACAAGGAAGAATAAGTCAGAACTCAAACCAGAAATAATCTATGCAGTTCCTTTACCATGATGAATACTCAACTGCCACTTTGCCTTAACTATTCATTCCATCTTTGGAAAGAATGAGGACTACATTAGGTTCCTAAACTCACAAACTTCAGAAGTAAACTTTAAGGTCACTTTACCACTACTTCAGGAAGTTAAAGAAAATCCGAGAAAAAACTTTAGGGAAAACAGTCATAGTAGGCTGTTAGACATTAATCATAAGCCCCCATACCTCTTCTCTAGAAACCCTGGCACTAACTTGCGGGTAAGAGTGAGCAGAGAGCACCAAACAAATCCAATCAGCCTGGCAAGAGGGCGTCCCACTGCAGCATTCAGAAAGAATGGATCCTTTTGGTTCGGAAGTTTCTCTTCTATCTCCTCACTTCCTATTTCCCCTTTGAAGTGGGTACTGACCAGCCATACCCAAGTAGAGGTTCTTTGTACCGGGCGATTGGTGCAAACACCGTGGCAAAGTTCAGTTTGGAGCCAGGGCGGGCCACTGAAGGCATCTGCAACTGCCAGAAGCCTACACGCACAACACATGCGAGAGAGAGAAAAAAAGAGAGAGACAGAGACAGACAAGGAGGAAAGAGACAAGAGACACAGAGAAAGAGGGAGGAGGTGGAGAGAGAGAGAGAACCAAGGAAAAGAGCAGATCAGGTCATTGCCCTCCTGTAACTTCCACCTGCCTGCTCCCTTCTTCCTGTGACCGGTGCCAGATCCGAAGTCAAAAACTCCGCAAAAAAGTCCCGTGATGGGACGACTTCCACCTCTCCCCGGGCACAGCCTCCCGGGACACCCACAGCCTTTGCTCGGCTAGACCTCCGTCCCCACCCCGCCCGCCGCCCCAACGAGGCCTGTCCCCTCTCGGGACACCCCGGGGCTCCGAGGCGGGCGAGCTCAGGCCCCCAGGCCGGCAGGGCTGGAGGCAGCCAAGAGCCGACGGCCCGTGCGCCGGGGCTGCGGGAGCCGGTGCCCGCCTCGGCGCCCGCGGAGGGTAGGGGGCGGCGGCGACTCGTACCTGTCAGGTCTCTTCCTCAGACCGGCAGCGGCGCAACTTCAGGAGCCCATGTCCGTTCGGGGGCCCGGCCCCTCTCCCGGGAGTGGGGGCGCGGATCCCGGGAAGGGGGCTGGGGGGCCCGGGCAGCTCTAGCCTCTTCCCATGCTCCCCGCCCGGCGCCTGGCCGGGGCCGGACAGCGCCTCCGCCCGCCCCTGCGCACCGCCTCACACCCGCGCTCACACACACTCACACTCCCTCGCGCGCTCTCACACACGCACTCCCCTCCCTTCTCCTGCTCTGTTTATCTCCTCCAGCTGTCTGGGGACCCAGGAGAAGCCCAGCACTGCGCCTGCGCCACGCAGTCTCCGCGCCCGCCCCGCGCGTCCAAGTCGGCGGCTACGCTACAGAGACGGCGCCCGACAGTTTCCAGAATGGCGAGCTGGGGCCCCAGCTCCCCCGCCCCGCGCCCGGTCAACGTCTGCTGCCGGCGGCGCCTACTAACCTGCTAGTGGGGGAGCCCCGCTCCGCCGCGGCCAATCCGCTTCGCCTCTCGCGGGACCGGCAGCCAGTGGGCGGGCGGGAAAGCCGGGTTAAGCCCTAGGGCATCCTGGGAGTCGTAGTTTTTCGCCGCTGAGAAGCCCAGGCAGAGCGGGCTCGCCCCGCCCGGTTGCCATTAGTTACCTGGACGCACCTCCCATCCCATCACAGCGAAAAAATGCTCCTTCCCGCCCCCTTCCGGACCCTCCCCCACAACCCGCCCATTTCCCCCAGAGACCAGCACAACCAGATGCGAGCTCCACCAGACTTCTGAGACCCTGAATTGCTGGACCCTTCCTCTTAGGGCCCAGGGCTCCCCAAGCAGCAGCCTACTACTTCCACCTGGGGGAGACGAGTGGGCTGCGAAAGTAACACATTCTTCACTCACGTTTCACCAGCCTACAGGAAGAGGATAAAAGGCCCCACACTTAGCAGCCTGGAGGGGAGTCAGCCACACACACTCTGGGAATCCTGAGACTGATGGGAGACAAAAACGTCCAGCTGGGACAAGTGGAGTCACTGCTGTTCCCACCTCCAAAAAGGCAGTTCCAGCCTTATGGAAACCCCTTAAGGAAGTTACCAAGGTGACTAGGGAGATACTAAGCCTAACTTTTTTTTTTTTTTTTTTTTTTTTGGCACTGGGGATTGAATCTAGAGGCATTTTACCACTAAGCTACATCTCCAGCCTTTTATATTTTGAGACAGGGTCTGGCCATGTTACTTAGGACCTCACTTCATTGCTGAGGCTGGTTTTGAACTTGGGTTCCTCCTGCCTCAGCCTCCCTGAGCTGCTGGGATTACAGGTGCACACCACCACCCCCAGCTAACTTTAAATAGTATTATTATCTGTATTTTGTAAAGAGGAAGCTGAAGCCTAAAGAGGTTAAAGGCAATTTGCCCAGGGTCTCCTAACCAGTAAGGAAGCAAGTTCAGTTCAAACCCAGATCTGCCTAACTCCAGAATCTGACCCTTTATATTTGCAAGTGCTCAGGATGGAACCCAGGGCTTGACACATGCACTCTACCACTGAGCTATACCCACCAACCCCAAGAGTCTGAACCTTGAAACACTTCCTGTCCCAGGCAGCACCCACAGTCAGAAAGGACTGGATATACATAATCAGCACTCAAAGCATTTGTCCCATGTTGTCTCCCTGTGAATTGCTTTCCCCCCAATTCTGATTATTATTTTTGTGTATTCCCAAAGGGTGATTCCTCCCCACTTGGAGGAGTAAGAACCTACCTTGGAGAGGTGGCTCAATGGTAGAGCACTTGCCTGGCATGGAAGGACCCAGGTTGGATCCCCAGCACCACATATACAACTAAGTGGAGAAAAAACAAAAAACAGATGAAAAAATAAAAATGACTATTTAAAACAATTTTTATAGGGGCTGGAGCAGTGGCTTGGCAGTTATGGCGCTTGCCCGGCATGTGGAAGTACAGGGGTTCCAATCCCAGCACCCACGTACACAACTAAGTGTCAAACCAACAAAAGCCATGTAAAAAAATTCAATAAAAATTGCTTCTTCCTCTCTCTGTCCTTCTCTCTTTAAAAAAAAAATTTTTTTTTTATAAAGAAAAACCTACCCTTGCAAATTTAGCTCATTAAGTCTTTCATGCCTTTCTCCTAAAAATGTTGTGGTCATTCTTCCTGATCTTACCCCATAGTTGTTCCACTGATTAGAAAAGAATCATAGATGTTGGAACTATAAGAAAACTTTGTCATCTATCAGCTGCAGTTACTATTGTTTTCTATGAGAGGTACTCACTTGGACTCTCATCCCCCAATCCTCTGCTCTCTGACTATCTGCACATGTGTATGTATATGCGTGTATGTGTACAGTTCAGCATGCTAACTCATTTTATGCTTGTTTTCAGTTAGTACCTTCATTTGACCAAAAGGGAAAAAACCTGTGGCCTACAATAATTTGATGATTTGCCTAAAGCTCCAAATTGCTAAGGGCCCAAATTCTACCCTCCAGTCTTGCTGGGGTTTGGAGAGTATCTCATCTTATCTTTTTTTTTTTTTTAAAGAGTTGATTTTTTTTTTTTTTTTTAAGAGAGAGGGACAGTGAGAGAGACAGAGAAAGAGAGAAACGACTCTATTTAGTTTTTCACATGGCCTTAGTTGCTCCAACACTTAGTTCTGTACGTGGTGCTGGGGTTTGAACCCGGGTCCTCATGCTTGCCACGCAAGCACGGAAACCGCTGCACCACCGCTCCAGCCCCTATCTCATCTTATCTTGTTCACATTGCACCTATGGTCAAACCATCCCTTCCACTTGAAATCACTCTCCTTTTCCCATTTATCTTTCTAATTTGTGTTCTATCTTGAAAATCCTAATTAGCTAGGCTACCAAAGAATTAGCCAGTCTTACTCTGCAGACTCGAGTCCTAATCTTAGAGTCAACTATTGACCCCCAGTTCTCTGATTAGTCCTTCTGAAAAAAAAAAGTCTCTGTCTCACAGGGCAACATGTTTTCCAGTTTGAACTACTCTGATTACTAGGTAGTTGGATTTTTTTTTTTTTTTTTTTGTACTGGGCATTGAATCCAGGGCCTGCTGCACACTAGACAAGCACTCCCTTACTGAGCTATACCTCAAGTCCTTTTTTTTTTTTTTTTAAAGAGAGGGACAGTGAGAGAGACAGAGAAAGAGAGAAACACTTTATTTCGTTTTTTACATGGCCTTAGTTGCTTCAACACTCAGTTGTGTACGTGGTGCTGGGGTTTGAACCCGGGTCCTCGTGCTTGCCAGGCAAGCGCCGAAACCGCTTAGCCACCGCTCCAGCCCCTCAAGTCCTTTTTTTAAATAGTCTTACTAAATTGTTCAGGCTTGCATGAACTTAGCAATCCTCCTACCTCATTTTCCCCAGTAGTCCTTACCACCATTTCTGGATACTACATATTTTTTAATAATATAGTTTTTACTTCCATTCATTTGTTCCAACTCTGTTTCTTGGCAACATGGTTTTATGTGTTAAATGAGGGATTATTTGTATAAACTGTAAAGATCTGGACCAATTTGGTGGGGAATTTGTAGAAACAATGTTACGTTTTGCTCTTAAACTTTAGGTAACAAAGCTCTCCTGTTCCCACCGAGTTTTCTCTTTCCCAAGCTAAAATGTCTTTCAATCCAGGCAAAAAAGGCAAAGATGGGGCTGGACCATGGCTCAGCGGTTATGGGCTTGCCTGGCATGCACGAGGATTCGGGTTCAAACCCCAGCACCATGTACACAATGAAGTGTTGGAGTAATGAAACCCACATGAAAAACTAAATAAAGTTGATTCTTTCTCTTTCACTAGCCGTCTCTCTCTTTAAAAAAAACCAAAAAACAAAAAACAAAGATTGCCACCATGGAGATTCAAGAGAATATGTCAAGGATTCCTGGGCATTTCCAAATTTCCAAAAGACATTCCAAAGAAGTCTGTGCAAAGATGGCCCCAGGGTTGGGGTGTATGTAGGTCAACAGTAGTGTCCTGTGCATGCATAAGAGATTGGGTTCAATCCTGAGCACCAAAGATGGCTCTCAAAGTAGCTGATCCGTTAACACTTTTTTCTTTTGGTACTGGAGGTTGAACCCAGGAGCACTTTACTACTCAGACTTTTTTTTTTGAGACAGGATTCTTACCAAGTTGCTAAGGCTGGCCTGGAACTCTGGAATGTGTGATTCTCTTGCCTCAGCCTCCAAGATCAGTGGGATTACAGGCATGTGGCCACCACACCCAGAGGTTAAGAGTCTTTTTAATTGCAGATAACAATATGATCAGCAGTGGCTTAAACACGAGGTCAAATTTTCTCACAGAAGAAACCTTGAAGAAGATGATTGCTGTAATTAATTCAGCTGTTCAACATAATTCATTTCTACTTTTTTCTGTTCCAGAATCCTTAGTTTTAGTTTTCCCTATAGTGACAACATCATTATTGCAGCATTAGGGCAGGAAGAACAAGGAAAGAAAGAATGTAGCTGCTTTTTATTTAAAAAAAAAAAAAAAAAAAAAGCTTTTTAGAAGATCCCAACTGGACTGGAGTGGTGGGCGGTGGTTATGGTGCTTGCCTGGCACAAGTTCAAACCCCAGCACCACATACACAACGGAGTCTTAGAGCAACAATAGGCCAAATGAAAAACTAAAATAAAATTGATTCTCTCTTTCTCTCTCTCACTGTCCTTCTCTCTTAAAAAAAAAAATCAACAGATTTCTGTTTGTTTCACTTGCCAGCAAATCACATCTTGCAATTACATCTGTCTACAAGGCAAGGTCTGAAAATGTCAGAAAGCTGATTATTTTTACCATTTCTAGCCTCTATATTATAAGAGGAAACAAAATAAAGAAATTGAGGTATGGATCTGGATTAACCAACCAGGAATACCTGCCACAGAACATTTGAAGGTGATGTGAGACAGAATTCAGAATCCAAGGCTCAAGCCTAGTTCTATGTAGTAGTCACACTCTTCAGTGGTGTAAATCAAAATCAGGGCAGATGACTTATGATGCTCCAACTTAGGACGGAACAAATAGAATTCCCATGTTTTCAACACACAGGAGGAGTCATTGCTAACTTGCTGACAATGGACAAGAGTGTGGCTCCTTGCTCAGGGAGCAGATTACTGTCCAGGCACTGAAACATCAAGACCATTTCCTGTTAGATGAACAGGTACTTTAGCCTCTTACACCCTATAAACAGGAATTGCTGTACATTACCACCTACTTGACAAGAGTTATAAATAAAAATCCACAGCATGTTTGTAAACATGTTGAAATTATGATAAAAAAATTTTTTTTTGCTTTTAAGATAGTTCTTTTTTTATTAGATGAATATGGAGTTATCCAAGGCTAATGCCATGTCAGAAATTATGATCAAATTTTAAAACACCTGTGAATTGGAGGACTGACACAATCTGATTTCAAGACTTAACTGTGAGGGGCTGGAGCGGTGGCTCAGTGGTTAGAGTGCTTGCCTGGCTTGCGCGATGATCTGGGTTCGAACCTCAGCATCATATACACAACTGTTGGAGAAATGAAGGCCAGATGAAAAAATAAATAAAAATTGGTTCTTTCTCATTCCTTTTTTTTTTTTTTTAAGAGAGAGGGACAGTGAGAGAGAAAGAAACAATTTTTATTTAGTTTTTCATGCAGCTTTCCTTGCTCCAAGACTTCATTGTGTACATGGTGCTGGAATTTGAACTAATATCCTAGCACATGCGGGGCAAGCACCTTAGCACTGAGCCACTGCTCCAGCCCATCTCTTTCCCTCTTAAAAAAAAAAAAAAAAGACTTATTATGAAACTACAGTAATGAAAAAAGTGTAGCCAAATAAATCAATGGAATAGAGATAACTC